>JAUZNC010019514.1:0-25547 GCA_034780395.1 Vannuccia rotundouncinata
AAATGGTTCCTTCTTATGATAATAGTGAACTAAATGCTGATTGGACGTCCATATTTTGATGACGTCACCAATCAATGCTTGCACGAAAATAGAAAGTGACGACATTGTTTTTCGAAAACTACATATAAAAACCTTTCTACAAATGTATGGCTCTTGCTTCTTTCATAAAATGTGAAACGGACGACTCTTTAGGGTTTGCACTATTAGTTCTTTATGTTCTATGATAACTTTTAATATACTTTTAGGAAAAACAAGGAGAAACTCACAAGGCTAAGTTCGACACTCCTCATGATAGAATGCCGAATATTTATTTTCATGAAGATGCAGAGACAGATGTTTATCAATAATTCATAATATCTTAAAACTATAATATAGGCCTCATGTTCATTAGGTTATATTGCAATTGTACATATATATATATATATTGTATCACTCCTGTACATTGCTTAATTAAGTACATATTAAACGTAATTTGTAATATTTTAAAAATACAGACTTTATTTCGTTTGTTTCATCTACGATAATATATTGCAAACTTTATGAGTCGATTGCATTAAGCGGTATTAGCTTACGACCGGTAGTAACTCGAAGAAAATCAATAAATTTAGTCCAACGCGGATTGCATAAACTGCTTCTATTTTTATATTGTAGGACAAAACAGTAACATCGTTAAATTTGCGGAAATCAAGAACATTGTAATGGAGTTTCCAAATTTTAAACGAATTTTAATTGTTTGATCTGTAAATATTACATGGATTTCCCAAAACTTACGCCAGGTATTAGTTAGTCTATAGTAGTAAGCTAATACCGCTTTATGCAACTGAATTTACTCCCTCTGGTAGTAACTGCTACCGGTATTAAGGCTACTACGGGTAGCAGCTAATACCGCTTTATGCAATCGACTCTATAATTATTACTAATTAGAATAAATGACCCAGCTGTGGTCGTAAATTTACTAATAGTGTAATATTTAATTATGATTCATACTTTTAGGTAGATAATTTCAATTTGATTAGTTAAGCCAACCATTAAATTTTATGTTGTAGTTATAGTTTGGTTATTTGGTAAACGCAAAAATATATAACAATTATTTCATTAACAAAAAAACTGTGTCAATCTTATCAGGGAATTTGAACTAATTCTATCAAATCATTTAAAACGAAGCAAAAATTTGTTAAATGAACATCCAAATTCACTTTATAAAAAATCGATAAGCTATGCGCACCGATCTACAGATTAGCAGGTGTTCTTTTTGAACATTTTTTTTTCTCTGACTGGAATTAATTATCCGATATCACCTGCGGCCAAACTATATTCGAAGAATGCAACAATGAAGCGCAAATGATTTTTAAACGCACATACAATTGCTCGCTTTGCAGTGAAAAAAAGGAAGTCGGCCTGCGTTCCAAAAAATCTAAAATGGAATTCGTTGGAAGAGATATATTATGAAAAGTGGGCAAGAAGAAAATTGACGACTGGAGTTTGGAATTCTGGGTCTTAAGATCGATGCTCACTGGCGATCCACCAAACCAGAAAAACAGAGTTCTAGCACGAGCTGCAAATCGAGGAAAGATACGCCTACCTGAGCCGACATTTACGACTGGACATATATATGGACAAGAAAGCTTTTCATGAATGGGGTCCAAAGTCATTTAACGCAACCAGATCAGACATAACTATATATATATATATTCTCTTTTAATTATCAAATCCTAAACTGTACATAAGAGGCTGTTACGAAATGAGGTCATACCTACTTGAAAGGGGGTTCGTGAAAATGTGACAAACGTGACGTGAAACGTAGTACAAAATGTGACGTCACATTTTACTTATTTGTGTGCATGTTTTTAAGTGCAATAAGAATTAGTAAACTACAGATGGAATCAAAAATATTAGATTACGTAATATAATATCTTTGGATTGAATATAAATTCCTTAAATTTTATTAATTAATATAGTGATATAAGTAATATAGTTGAACTAATTATTGTGTGACTTTTGTTTTCATTTCAACAAAAACATTAATTAAATTTATTTTCAAATTAGGGGGGCGGGAGGTTATTGTTAAATGTGACGTCATTTTGAAAGGAATGTGTCTAATTTTGTGACGAAGTGGGACAAGGGGAAGAGCCACTAAAATGTGACCTAAAAGAAATATGGCTGACCATATTTTTGCTACATATCCAAGCATATCCACATATATCCATATATATCCATATATATCCAAAACCATATATATACATATCCACACATATCTAAACATACCCATACATATCTATACATATATTCACACATATCCATTCACATCCATACGCATATCCACACATATCTATACATCTCCATATATTATTCATATATGCATATCCATTCATAGCCATACATATCCATACATATCCACACATATCCACATTTGTATATATGAATGGTAAATAAGTATATTTTTGCTACATATCCAAGCATATTCACACATATTCACACATATCCACACATATCCATACATAACCACACATAAAAAATATACTTTTTAAAAATTATATATCCAAACAAAAAATATACTTTTCCACTGTATTTTAAACAAATACACAGATGGGCCGCCATAACAAAAACAATAAAAAATCGACGATTCCATTTAGTTCCGATTATTCCAAGTAGACTGAATATCGAATGTTCCAATAAATAAAATAAGTAATAAGGCGGATATAGCTTTACTTTGGAGTTAATATAAAGTAGAATATTTCATAAGTATTAATATCTCGTTGACTTCTGAATTCACATTGAGACTATAGATTTGTACGCAGTTTTATGTTGTTTATCTGTTTTGTTTGGTTTGGTTATCCCTTGTTTAAATGAAAAAGGACTATATTTATTTGTATTAAATCAAGTTAATTTTAAAAATTCAGTTTAATAACTATATCTCTTTATTAAACTAAAATTCATAGTCATTAATTATGATTAATAGAAGCTTTATTTTAAATATATAGGACTTTTTATAAGTTTCTTTTAATCATTAAATTACATTTCATCCCTATTTAAGCTTCATAATTAATTTTTTGTTAACAATGGATGAAATTAATCTTTTCAATTCAGAAGTAAGTTACCTTTTTTATATTGTATACACTTGCTTTGATAATTAATCTGTAAACTAATTTTTTCTTTTCTGTATGTAAACTAAAAGTTTTATGTGTTCTTTTAAAAGAGAAAAGTCTTCTGTTTTGAATATCATATTATTTAGATTATTCCACACACTTGGGCCACATATCTACCCCAGCCTACATTCAATTAGCTCCAAGTAGGAATTTTTACCATGGAATTGTCATGGATATGATTTTAGCCATTTCACATCTATTTATATATAAAATAGACTTGTCAACAAATAAGATCTCCTTCATAACAGCCATAGAAAAAAATTATGCCCCTAAGACTCTTTTTTTAATGTAAATTACACACTCCCTATACAGGATTTTTTCAATGGGAAATATTCTATGTTCTTGTGCATGCGGATCCAAATTTTATATATCAACTGATGTAAATGACTAAAATTTTGGATATGTAATAGCCATAGAAGAAAGTCATGCTTCATTCAGTATTAATTTTTGCAATTCACTAGGAAGTCCCTATTTTTCCTGCAAGGAATACTTAATTTTTGAAATTTTTGTTCTGGTAGCACAAAAATAATCTTTAAGTTATTTTTACAGTGGTTAAAAAAACATAATTTATTGCAAAACAACCTTTTAATTATTTTTCTGGCAGTTAAATAAACATTATTTATTTTAATAAATTTCAAAACACTCTAGCCATTAATGTTTAGCTCTAAGGATAATGTGCCTATCTTTGACAATTCATACATCAGGCTAGAATGCATTAAAAAGTTCATTTTTTGGTATCAACCTAATTACTGGATGACAAGAAACAAAATTTGCACCTAAGTTTACCTTTTAAAATTTATGTAGACATGAAGAAGTGGAGCAAGAACATCAAGTGTCTTCATCAGCAGAACAGAAACCCCCTTTACCAACTCTTTGGTCTACTCCATCTCTATTACCGTAAATCCTTCTTATCAAAATAATTGATTCATTCCCAAAGTAATGTAGGACCAAGGCTTGATTACTACTTCAATTTTTAATTACTCATAATATCAAGTTGAATAGATATGGACAAATTTCTGAAAAAGATGGAAATTCAATTGATTATTCAAACTTATCAGACTTGATTTGATGGACGAATAAAAACTCTACCATCTATTGGATTGGCTAAATTCCACAAGATTGTCAAGAAAAAAACATTCCAACACAGCTCAATCAAATTGATCAGAAATTACGTTTAGTAAAACAGGGTGCCCTATCAGAGTCAATAATTGAAAGACAAATGACACCTAATGAGCCCTTAAAGTTTGAATCAACTTCAGACTATGATTTAACAAAACCATTGCTTTTAGATTAAGACAAAAGAATGAATTGCATTTTGCAAATAAACTGTTGAGTAATGAGATTTTTTTTAAATGTATGTGTTGTCATGTTTTAAAATAAAGTCAATATATTTTATAAAGTTTTGTTTGATTTATTACTTGTAAAGTATGGACAGTCTTCTTAAATTCAGAGTAATCTTTTTAAAATCATTTTAGTTAAATCTGGAATTTTTTTTGTATTTAGTGGAATTTTCTGATTTATATTTGTTTAACAATTTTTAATAAGGATAAAATGTGATAAAATTCCATAAAATATTATAAATGTTAATAAAATAATAATTATAGATATTTTAGGATATTTATGGTTTTAGGAATTTTAAGGATTTTTAATGATTTCTATGATTGCCCTGATTTTGAGAAGATTTCATGAATCTTTCTATTCTATTATAAGTTTAATAATTAGACAATAATTATATTTGTCATATAGTGCAATGGTAAGAGTGTTTAACTATTAATTGAAAGGTCATGGGCTCAAATCCCATCTTGACTAAATATTTTAGTAATTATTTGTTATGTATTTTCAAGTATCCAAAATGATTATTTTGGACAATTATAGGCTATTGCTCTGCTAAACACTGCAGGTCCGGAGTAGTGAGAATTTTGTATATTTACTATATCTTTATTAAAATATACTCTTCTTTATGGATAAACTTTTTGTTTTCTGTTTATCATTCTAACTATCTCAACAAATAATCATGAAAAAGATTAAAATAATAATAAGAACAGCATTTATTGAAAGGGGAATGGAGCAAAGCATTAAAAAACATTCATTGTCAAATATGAATTAGTTGAAATCGCTGAGTCAATTTGTCTTCCAAGGATATGGGTGTGAACAGCATATAGACATCATCACAAGACAGAGCATTATTGTTCACCTCTTTGTCACCCATTAGAAAGGTGGAGTACATTTTCACACCATCAATTGCCTGATGACGGACTTGGACTATTGTAAAGTTTAGACTTGCAACTCCACCAGTATTTCCATGCTGACCCATATAGATCCCATTGAGTCATAATTAAAACTGATACTTCCCAGCACCCATATCCTTGATCTGCATTGTATTGCCAGTCCAAATAAATCCAGTAGCATTGCGTCCCAGCTTTACCCAATAAATGTCCCTATTGTTATGAAAAGTTGGCGGCAATCCAGGACTCCTCTTGAAAATATTGAAGGTTTTGCAGCCTCAGAGATTTCTTCGAATTGGAGAGAAAAGCAGATAGTTTTAACATTGCTTGTGTCTCCACCCATTGAATGTTAGTGGCGAGATGGTCCCAAGTCTTGTCACCACACATTTCCAGAGTCTGAGTATAGTGAGGAACCACTTTGATGAGTGGGATTATAGGCCGAAATGTAGCTTCCACAATGAAATCTGATGAAGAAGCCATGATGATGATAGTGAAAAGTAAGATAATGTCTGAAAAATAAAAAAAAAATATATAAATAAAAATAATAAATAAATATTGCATGTATTTTTACTAAGAGAAATTTGGGCATGGCTCCTGAGTCACAATTATGATTTTGCATTAATATCATATGAATTTGAAACTAATGTAAATTTGGATATAGCTCCTAGGTGATAGGATATTTTTTAAATGACTGCATAAAATATAATTTACAAAATATTTGCAAAAATATTATATGTACTTTTAATTATTGACAATTTGGGCGTGGCTCCCGGGCCCTATTGATATGATTAATGTGAAATTTTAAATGACTTGTAAATAAATAAACTAAATTGATAATATTAATAATATATACTGTACACATGTATTGGTATTTAAAATTTAAACAGAAGCAATTCTTGTCATGCAATCTGTCATAGCCATTTTATACAAACATTCTGCCAACTAATATGAACAGGAGTAATCTGACAAGGCTCAATGAGTTGTTTACTGATCAATAGCTGACATGGAACTCTACAGATTTTTGTCTCAATGGTCTTGCTCTTGCGCCTGCCATTAATAGAGTATTTAAACCACATCCACAGGCTCATCCCATGCAAGGCGACATCATAAATTAAACTTGATTAAAGTATATGTACGCATGGTAAGATTATATTCAAACTTTGCATTGTCATACTGTGTCTCATTAGTCAACTAGCGATAAATATTGAAAAATATGTGCAATATATATTTGAAAAAATAGATCTTAAATTAAATTAAAAAAATAATAATAAAAAAATTGTTAATTTTATGTTATTTTTTTTTAATTTAAAATTATATTTTAAAATATAAATATTTAAATACCATACTTACTCTGAATAGATGATGGGATAGCACAAATATAAACAGAAAAATAGGGAGGATAATATCATAATATTATGAAATCACAAAAATCAATAAAATCATAACAAATTTATAAAATCACACAGATTGATAAATTCACAATTGAAAATTTATGAGTGTTTTGCTGTAGTTATACATCGATAATTTACGAGTACGTAGCACGAGTTACAAATTGATAATTGACAAGTGCATTACACGAGTTGAACATAGATAGTATTGTTTAGTTTAGTTTTGTTTAACTTAGTTTATATAGTTTAGTTTTTAGTTTTGTTTAATTTAGTTTAGTTTTGTTTAACTTAGTTTATATAGTTTAGTTTTTAGTTTAGTTTGGTTTAGTTTAACTTAGTTTAGTTTAGCTTAATTTGTTTAGATAATTTTAAATTGTTTAGTTTTTAGTTTAGCATTATTTATTTTAGTTTAATTTAGATCAATTCAGTTTAGTTTAGGTTTACTTAGTTTAGTTTAATTTAGCTTGATTGTTTAAGAATGATTATTGACGACTGCCAGAAATATTTTTAAAATTTATTTTTGAACATTTTTGTTGATTTTTGCAAAGCCTTTGATTCAGTCTCAAGAGCTGCAATCCCACAATGCCTTCAGTATCATGGTGTCTCGGATATTCTAATCGATGCAATAATGGATCTATATACCACATCAACAGCTCATATAAGAATCGGACAAAGCAGCAGTCAACCATTTGCAACTACTTAGGGCGTTTTACAAGGAGACACCCTTGCCCCATTTCTCTTCGTCGTCATTCTTGGATACACCGTTTGCCGCTGAAGAAGCCAACTTCATCCTGCAGTTCAACTGTCACACATGGCATTTGGAGACGATATTGCTCTACTGAATTACACTGCCGAAAACTTGCAAACTACAATAAACAGACTTTATCATGCAGCCAACAAAGTGGGTCAGGAGATCATTGCTCACAAAACGGCATTGAAAACACCCCCTGCAATAACTCTACCTTCTGCCGATTTACTGAAAGAAGTGAATGAATTTACATACCTCGGAGGGAAAATAGCCAATCAGGATAATGCAATATGTGCCCGTGAAACATCAGCTTGGATAGCGACTGACAAGCTCTCTCGTTTATTTTAATCACTTGCAGACAAGGCTTCCAAGATGAAACTCTTCAAATCAGCAGTAGAACCAGTGCTGGTATACAGTCTTGAGGCAATTGCGCTTACATCAACGTGCTTCACATGACTCAGCCAAAAACATTGAGCGCTAGCCTGAACAGCCCTTGGAATCCACTATTTGGAAATAATACCAACAAAGTAATCAATGAAACGTGAATGGAGGATGATACCACCATTCTGTCCAGACAGAGAGCAAGACTGCAAGCCCGTTCTGCACCAGATTCTGCTCTCGCCATCGCTTTAAAATATCCCCAAAGCTAACTCATGTGATAAGGAATGTCCCAACTCTGGACCCTCAAAGAAGATTTCAAAAGAGTACCAAGCTGATGCACAAGCTGTTCTTTGTATATTATACTTTTATATCATAAAAGTTCCGTATCATAAAAGTTCTGTATCATATGTTGCCTCTTTTATTTATTTAATTAAATTTTTTTGATTGATACTTAAATCTAAATTGCAAAAACTATAATTTAATTGCAATTTTTGAAATATATTATACTTACATTAGTAAACAAAACTACATATTTTATATTTGCCCCATGAATATTTAGAGAATTACCAAATGAAAAATTTGAAGAGAAATGATTGTCTTTTACAGTTTCTTTGATGCTCTTCTGTATAACATCTGAATCACCAGGAATGTAATTGAGATCTGGATTGTCCTCCTGAAACTTTTTACATGTGGCTAACAGCAGACGAGGCAATAAGAATGTAATTACAAATTCCAATAAATGGCAAATATATAATATCTCTGCCAATATGCTGGGATACCAATCTAAATTTCACTAAGCTCTTTTTTATTACTTTGTCAACTGGCTTCATGGATTAAAAAAAAACTCTGTTGCATTCCAATAGCTCAACACGTACAACATTTTCTGCTGTATCCTTGTCAGATAATTCAACTAGTTCATAATCCTCCCACTTTCTGCTATCATTCCATCCTCTAATATTTCTCTTTAACAATGTGTTACTATAATTTAAATGGATACTGTACCTAAGTATGTCTGACTTTAGTGTGAATTAAAATGCATATCGAAAATCTAAACCAAAATAATAAATTGGGACTTTAAATGAAATATAAATATCTAGGCCAATCTAGTTTTATGAATCTGAGATAATGCAAAAATCTGATACATTTATCCCAGTCTCGTTTCAAGGAAGGACATATTTTATGAATATAAATTACGAGATGCTTCTGACATTTGTAAGATAGAAATCTATGTATCTCTCTTTCATGAATATAACCTAATATATCTTGCTAGAAGACCTTGTTATAGATTTGATAAGTAATTTAACGCTAAACGTGACTCTCATTGCCGACCATGGATAAATTATTTTTAATCATTTTTAATCTTTCTATTTATGGTAACTCTATGTAATATGAATTTCTGTTTGACTTACTTAGATCATTATTTATAACATTTCAAGTATATGTATTGATTTAAGGTGTCAAAACGTCCAAATGCTCGGATTAGCATATGATTAAACATTGATTTAATATTTTGCCTTACATAAAACAATTTATATTGAATTTAACTGTTTAAAAAAGTTAATATTCTAATATTTATATATAATATCTTGAACCAGTGTAACTTTTTATATACAGGGTGAGTCAGAAGTAATCGTCGAAAATTGTATGAATAGAAATATATTAACAACTTGTGAACAGTGTGAACAAACACAATAACTAAATGGAATATAGAAATACATAAGTAGTTCCTCTATATTTATCATCTCTTATTTTCAAAATGTCCTCCAGCTTCCTCCATACAATGACGAATTCTTTGAGGTAAAGAATCACACATTTTGAACATTTTGATCTCTATTAAAGGATCTAAATGCGACCACAATTAAATCTCGTAACTGTTGTAGAGTCTGCACGTGCCGCAAAAAAACTTTCTCTTTCATGATTCCCCACACTCTATAATCAAGAGGAGACAGGTCTGTTTACTTGACCGTCTCATCAGTCCAAATGACATGTTTGTAATAAATGACACATCAAATTCCTCACAAAACTGCATTCATCAATCAAAATCGTCTTCATGGAGTTCTTGCAACAGAAGCGGGTGCCAGACTTTTAGACCAAGCTTCTTAATTATACGGACAATGCTGCTCTGTGAAATGTCAAATTCGCATTATAATTTTCGTGTCGATTGTCAAGGATTTTGTCATAATGTTTCACTAACTGCTACTTGATTCATTTCATTGTTGGTAGAGGATGAACAACCAGGTCTTGGTTTATCGGCCACATTACCTGTTAATTCAAATTTCTTCACCAGCTCGTTAACTGTGTGCCATCTTATGGACTTATTAAATTCATTTTCAAAATTTGTGCAAACAGTGCTGACATTATTGATAGAATAATATTTCTTAATACAAAATATTGGTTGTGCTAAAGAAATACGTGTTTGCTGTTTTTTGCTGTTTTCAGAATACGAACTAAATCATTGAAACCCCAATCGATTATATTCAAATCAGACAATAACAATCATACGTCATATAAAGTTGAATATGTAATGCATATAAATTCATTTATATTTATAGTAAGCTAAATGCAAAGCTGTTTTGATGTCATTTCTATTTATAATGCATAGAGATATATTTCTATTCATACAATTTTCGACGGTTACTTCTGACTCACCCTATATATTTTTTGTTTTAGAATTTGTCAAATTTTGATCTTTCTTCAATCAGCAGATCAGAAAAAGAGGTAAGTTTGACTATTCAATACTTGTTTTCATTTCTTAATGTTTAATGCCATACTAATAGACGCTGTATTTGACATCCAAGTTAGATCATGGGCTTTATTCACTCCATAATTTCTAGACATTGCTCGGACATTGTACCCGAATTCTGGAGGATTGCGGTGACCAAGAATCAATCACCAATTGTCTGGTGGCTATCCGGATTCTGACACGAGACAAAGCGAACATCAATTTACTCGCTCAAAAGAGTGTTATCAAATTACTCTTGAAGCACACCAAGATCCTAGAATATGCTGGTCAACACTCGGAGAACTGTGTCTCTATCGTGTCATGTGACGCTCGGGTGGTCACAGAAGGTCTCAAGTGTCTCTGTAACCTTATGTATAACTGCGTCCCAGCTGTTCCCATTGTTTGGTGAGTGAGATTATGCATGTGTACTGATGATGATTTTTTTTAACAATTTCTTATAATAATGTTCACCGGCTCCTCAGCTCCTTTGAGTGTATTCGGGGAATGGTGAACCGGATCAAGACGTATGATGATCCAGATCTTGATTATTTCATCAAGGTGAGAATTTAGAACTTGTAATGACTTTTGTGATTGCCTATAGTATAGAATCGAGTCAATTAATTAGAAGTAATAATTAATTTACGATAATGTACGTTTTGTCAAGTAAATTATCAAAATCTAAAATGGTTATAGAAATTGTTATCTATCGAAATATCGTTCTTTTTAAAATAACTTCAAGACTTTATTTACATTGGTGTATTACAACAATTAAAACAAAATTTTATCTTCTCTTTGAACCTGATTTTTGTTAAAAATTCTGTTAATTCCGTAAATTCTATTAATTATTTGTTTACTTTTGCTTTTAAAGTTCTACGACATGCGGATTCTGTTTTTGATAACAGCTCTCTCCACAGAGCCGCGGTAAGATTACATTTAATCTATTCAAAATATATTAATTATTAGAAATTTTTTAATTTAAAAAAAATATATATATATATTTTATATGTATTTGATATAAATTAAAAACTTTTTGTTGTTGTAAATATGTCAAATATTTGCATTTTAGAAAATTCCGTTATTGGACCAGCTGACCAATTCCCCCAAATATATTGTATTTTCTTTCAGAACTCTTTTTACTGAAAATTTCCACTCTGTTTGTAATTTTGCGTTGTAATCAACACATTTGTGGGTTTTTATATTGTAACTTTTGAATACAACCACATCAAGGTGCAAACTGACATAAGGCCCCGTTCTACCACCTTTCAGTGCTGAAATGATTCAAGACCACGGGGCTGTTGAACTACTAAATGACGCCTTGAAATCAATACTGGCTATGCCGGTCGAGGAGCAACCACTGTTAACAGCAGATATTGATCTCATCTGTGAGGTACTCAAACTTCTCTTCAATGTGTCATTAGCCCTCAAAGACGACTCTAGTCTCGACGTAAGAATAGCTTTAAATTCATCCTAAAAACCAACTACCAAATGTTGGCTAAACTGGGTCATCTTATATTTTTAGAGCTCTCTTTTGCACAACTATTTAGAGTTGGTGTTTACATTGCGACAATTGTTGATTGCCAGGTGCGAAGATGAAACTAAAAGATGGGAATTAATCAGGTAATCGTGAGTTTGAATAAATTAATTCATCGATTTCCCTCTAGTTTACTTCCCAAGTAGATTGTTGTAATGTTAGATTTGTATAAATTATAAAGAATGGTAAGTTGCCATACAACTGTCTGTACTACTATTTAGAAATAAACTGGGAACCTATAAAACCATTTAATAATAATTGATTTGAAATTGATTCCCTTGCAATAAAATCCTATTTTTTAGTAATACAGTAAACCTACTGTCGTCAGTGCCATCCCGAAGCTACAAAAATCTTGTTTTTTACGATGAGAATATTTGTGCCGGAGATGAGGATGGAACGGACTGTCATACCAATGAGTTAGCGATGATAGCAATTCAAGCCATCCTCGATTTCCTCTCTTACCAACTCAGTTTAGTAAGTATATTATTAATTTTATATAAATATACTACTTATATTTTATAAAGTAATATTATAACCTTTTAGGTTAATTGTAGGTGTCGAGAATTTCGATCTTTACAAAATCTCGTAGGTGTCGAAATTATTAATTTAAAAGATTTCATTTAAACTATAATAGTGTATAATAATGTTTAATAGTAATCTCATATGATATTATAAAATAGTTTCGATTAAATATTATATTATATATTATGTGATATTTCATCATGACATATATAAATAATAATATGCAAGGGACACAATCACTAACAAATTTCTGAAATCAATAGTACATATCGTATACAGAACATTTTTATAGTTAAAACTTTATTGATATATTTTGAAATTATTGTCTGAAATGATTCTCGAGATGTCCATTTTTATCAAATGTAATAGACAGATACTAATCGGCGAGAAAGTCTGGCTCCTGTTCTTCAAATGTTATCTTCTGCTGCAAGTGTCAATCGAAGTATCAGAAAATTCTGTCGTGTCAAGGTTGGTGATTAATTATCCTTTTGTTAGAGTCAACATGTATTTCTTATAATTGCTTAGCTTTTGTTTTATAAAGACCTGCATTACGTTTAAGTTTTTCAATATCCTTGACATTTCCATTTTAAAACTATTTTATACATATTTATATGTTAAATTACAATTTTTTGTATTTTAAAAGGTAATGCTTATATTTGGTTTTGATTTTTTAAATTCTATAATATAATATATAAAAAAGTCAAAACTAGATTTTTCATATATTATATGATTGCCTATTCGCAATTCTGAAAATTGTATTTCCCTCATTTAAAATTATTCTTTTAATGGAATCTTTTTCTTTAACTTCATTGTATCATTTCTTTCGAATACTACTTCCTCCTAAAAGGATAATTATTATTAAATCGTAATTAAATTATTATTATTAAATATCTATACTCCTATCTTGCTGGTTCTGTTCCTCAGGTCCTCCCATATCTCGGCAAGGAAGTGGAGGAGTTACCTGAAGTTGGAACTTCTCTTAGGAATCGGTGAGTATCTCAGCATTGGAAATAGACTTCAGTTTACTTCTAAATATGATATTCCACAGGAAGTGAGATTGATGTAAACTACTAACCAATTCATATGTATTTGTAGAGAATTTGAAATAACATTTCAATTTATAATCGAAGATGAATCTGCCTTTTATATCATGGATAAATTGATTTCTGTGTTTTCTCTCATGATTTTTTTTTATCTTAGCTCCGTAAATACGCTTTATATGTTCTATTGTCGTTATTGTTGTATTACTAGTGGGAAGATGTCTGTTATCTTAACAACAATGCACACTTTTGAATCTAATAGTTAACCCCCTTGCAATGTGGCTATCAGCTTTCTTTTTATCATATGGCTGGCTCAACCGCTGCCACAGTTCTAGGACTTTTGTCTATTATCTCCTATATAGCTGACGGTACAAGAGATATAGAATGTTATATAACAGCTATGCCCAACGAATATAAAGATTACGTCGCACAGTAACAACAAAAAATTCCATTTTATTCGGCTGAATTGGTCAATCGAAATAATATATCGTTGCTGCGCCTATGTTATATAATACAAGATTTGTAAATGACTACAATAAGTTTTGAAAATAATTTTTCTTTTCTTGAGGATGGTGTTTAACTGTATATGGTACATGCTCCAATAGTTCTAAAAACGAGCTAAGCTAAATAATTTGTTACCATGCAAAATATTTTTGTGCGTAACTTCTGCAGGCCTCCTGTGATTGCTCCTCAAATTGAGCTCAAAAACTTTAATTCCTCAAATTTCATCATAATCATGGTGGTGCATCTAAACACCTATTTATATGCATTATATGTAATGATTTATTTTTTTAGCGCTTCCCGTGATCTATAGGCTACGCTTACCGCGTAGCCATGACACCCCTACTGACTTCATGTTGTAAAATATATATCAGGCTTTTTTCTGGAAATCCAATCCCATGCCTGTGTCTGCATATCTTCATTTTACAGTATTATCTACTATTGGTGAATTGGAAGTGTTGTTAGTTGGAGATATGTTGTCTTGTTTTAACGAAGAATTCCTACCTCTATCAGATCTTCTACATCACACATAATTTCTATACTATTTAAAAAAAATTGTGCACCACATATATACTGTATTTAATTACAAAATTATCATGTAACCAAAATTATTTTTTTTAATGATTTTTGTACTTATTCTTTAATTTTTACTACTCCTCAAATTTTTTAAGGGTCAATAACAGGCCTGTAACTTAGATACCCGACTATTTTAATAAAACATGATCACAAAAATCTATTTACAGTTTTGTGTTTAGAATATATTTGATTTTTACGCTTTATTTATTTCTATTTTCAATTATTGTAATTGAAATTAAGCCAAAATTCATTTATGATTGCATTAATCATTCTAAATTTGATTTTTATAAACTTGTTTACATAATATGTTTATGAAGCATTCGCATGTTTGTATGTTAAATGTTAGTTAAGTTTTGTGTCTGAATTATTATTGATTTTAACGTTTATATTTTCAATTATACGCATGTATTATATGAGGATTAGGACGCATGCTTTATATTATGAGGATTAGGA
This sequence comes from Vannuccia rotundouncinata, assembly GCA_034780395.1. NCBI lineage: Eukaryota > Metazoa > Platyhelminthes > Proseriata > Coelogynoporidae > Vannuccia > Vannuccia rotundouncinata. The sequence goes on from JAUZNC010019514.1 coordinate 15,234, forward strand.
CGCATGCTTTATATTATGAGGATTAGGACGCATGCTTTATATAATTTGAGGATTAGGACGCATGCTTTATATAATTTGAGGATTAGGACGCATGCTTTATATTATGAGGGTTAGGACGCATGCTTTATATTATGAGGGTTAGGACGCATGCTTTATATTAGGAGGATTAAGACGTATGCTTTATATTATGAGGATTAGGACGCATGCTTTATAGTAGGAGGATTAGGACGCATGCTTTATATTATGAGGATTAGGACGCATGCTTTATATTATGAGGATTAGAACGCATGCTTTATATTATGAGGATTAGGACGCATGCTTTATATTATGAGGATTAGGACGCATGCTTTATATTATGAGGATTAGGACGTATGCTTTATATTATGAGGATTAGAACGTATGCTTTATATTATGAGGATTAGAACGCATGCTTTATATTATGAGGATTAGGACGTATGCTTTATATAATTTGAGGATAAGGACGTATGCTTTATATTATGAGGATTAGGACGTATGCTTTATATTATGAGGATTAGGACGCATGCTTTATATTATGAGGATTAGGACGCATGCTTTATATAATTTGAGGATTAGGACGCATGCTTTGCCTTTATATTATGAGCTATTTTGCATACTTTGTATTATGAGGTTTGGGTAGATTACAGTTAAAGAGCTATTACTAATATTAATACTTAGATTATATCCATTCGTCTAGGTGTTGCGTATAGGTATTTTGTGTATTTTGAATCAGTTTATCGCAATTTATTTGATTAAAGATTGTTTAAAGTTCCTCAATTAATTACTTCTGGTATCTCTATTTATTTCTAGAACAAGTCAATCAATAGCTGTTGTTGTTTTTTAAATTTATTTCAGTTTGTGTCGTCTTCTAACACACCCGGTTCAAAATATAACCGAATCCGTTTCCTACTTCATCTTCATTCTTTGCAAAGAAAGCGGTAAGAACAGGCAGAACATCTTGTTGATAACAAATCAAAACATTTGTAATTATTTGTTATTGATTGCGTTATTTGTGAACACTTTTCCATCATTTACTTATAGCCTTTTCTTACTAGTAACATTTTTCAAACATTCTGCAAATCTACGAGACTAGCTGGACTTGTATTTGGTATTTAATGGTATTTTATTGGTTTCCCATATTAAAAATAGGAAAAATTCAGTGGTTTTATTAATCAATTTCACGAAATTATGATTGTATTGAATAAATGTTGCATTTTAACTCATCTAATTGTTTTCAACATATTGAAAGATAAATTAGATAAATATAAACTTTTAAGAAACTTTTGAATATCAGTTTCTTCAGTAATTTTAAAAAGGATAAAATTAAAAAAGAAACTTATATTCAAAATATGTTTTGAATATAAGTTTTTTCTAAGAATATCCCTGTTTTTTAAGACGTTTAGAGGGACCTTTTATTCTTAGATTTCTATCTAACAGCTATCCATAGGGGCCTTATAAAAGTTCCTTCTTTTTATCTCAATTCTAATCACATTCCTGTATATAAGTAATATTATTTTCATGAAAATATGATCAAAACCAAAATGGCTCCGATTATTTAATATGGAATCAGTAATATATAATAGATTTTTAATATAATAGATTTTTCAAGCCCAGCGATAAGGAATTTAGTTTGATGCACCAAATTACATCTTTATCATATTTTGTTCGCGATAAAAATCTTGAACGACTAGACTATTGGTTGTATTTATCGAGAACCTGTTTTCCCTAAACAGTGAGCCGAACAGTCAAGTATACAGGATACGGAAACTTCGCCGGCTACCTGGCTCGTCACGGCTTGATGACAGCTGGTCGAGGAGAAGACGCCTCCCAGTACTCGAGCAGCTCCAGCGACTCGGAGACCGAGGAGTATGCCGACAGGAAGGAAAAGGTCAACCCTGTTACCGGGCGCGCCGAGGAGGCAAAGGCCGACCCGATGGAGGGCATGTCGGACGAGAGGAAGGAGTACGAGGCTATGAAACTTGTCCAGGAGATTGACCGTTTGCAAAGGTGAGTTCTGTTGGTAGTTAATGTTTAAAGCTTTTTGATGTCTTCAATGGACCGAATATAAGCCACAGTAAAAAGTTAACTTGTTATAATAACTTACTATTAATCTACCAAAGCAGAGAATATTTCCACACAAACAGCCTTTTATGAGATCGATCGATGTGGTGGGAGCCTTATTCCTAATGATATTTACTTGAGACAATATCATCGCGAGTAATCGATAGATATTCTGATGACTCACCACTTCTATCTGGCTGAGAAATGTGTTCGTTCCCTTTATTCAGGGAAAGTTTCTAAATATGTCTGGATAACTTATCTGCTCAGAAGTCAACAATTTAAATCAATACAATTCGCAATTCATAGTAAATGTATTTTATAATATTTTAGAGCAGTTCAGCTTTAATCAAATGCGCAATTTTATATTTATAAGCTTGAATGTATGTATGATCTTTATAAATACGAAATAAAGCACCAATTTTATCTATTCTATGTCATTTTATGTCAATTTATATTATGTGAACCTTCTCAAAAGGTATTCTTTGTTTCAATAAAAATGTTGAAATGCTCTCTAAATAGTAATAGACTGTGGAAAATAACTTAAAATATTGACCACAACACAATTTTACTTCAATAATGCAAAAGTCCGATAATTAACTCCAGCACTGTCTGCCATCCCTAAACACTTAAAAATATGGCGATATGTTTACCAGTACTTAGTATTTTTTATCGATCGCCCCTGCATGCCAATTGTGTTGGAATTCCCTGCACCATTTCAAATTATTTCTATCTAACATTCACAGACGCTAGTGATGGACAAGCTAGCAAAATTAAATTAGTTTTTCTTAAACTCTGGACTATCACGGATGTTTTTAGTGTCGAAATACTCGATTTAATACTTTACTTATCTCGTGATTTGAAGCTACCTACGCACCGCATCATCCACACAATGACATAATCTATTTGAGACGTCATAATATAATTAATTTCCTTATCAATGAACCCATGAACTTTTTATCTCACCATTTTAAAACTGGATGATGATACAGAAACGTAACCGTATTATCTAACAATTAATTCATTTGAAATAGATTCTATCATAATCTTTATTTTATATTATTGAAATACTTTTATTATAAAAAAGAGGTCTCCTGGAGCAGCATTTGGAATGTGAGAAATAATATATATTTTTCACAAATTTTCGGAAGCAAACTTTCTTTATCAAGTGAGATAAAAATAATGATAAGACATAGTGAACATCGTAATATATAATAGGGCATAGTATATCATAGTTTGTTCTTTACTTCCTATTTTATTATTAATCATAATTATTTATTAGCTAACTAATTATCGATTTATCCTCTCACTCTTAACCACATTTGATCTTAACCACGTAATCGGCCCTGGTATATATTACGGGGTTCACCAAGTCTTATCATTATTTTTATCTGACTTGATAAAGGAAATTTGCTTTCGAGAATTTTGGAAAAATTTACGCTTTTTAGCAGCTTGTGCTTTTTATCTTTATATTATTTCTAACTTTTATTATATTTATCAGTATGTGTGGAGGAGTTGGTGGGTATACAGGAAGCATACTGACGTTTTATATTTATCTATCTGAGTAAGTAGTACCTTATCGCACAGAAAAATAACATCTTTGTTGGATTTGTGCATAAAGTTGTTTTATGATAATTTTTTATCGATTGGTGATATACCTTCATGTGTGATTCATTCCTAAGGAATGTCTCGTAATAATCCACATAGAATCAATTGTGTGTATCTATGTCTTCTGTAATATTATTATAACAGTTATTTATTTAAGCTTCCTGTAAGCGTCAGGATTAAAATCAAATCAATTGGTTGATTTATTGATTTTCGTTATTATTAACATACCATCGCTCAAACACAATCAAATCGTGTCAATCAAACATAAATTTATGGTTCCGATCTAAATGCACTGTTTTATTTATCGCCTGTTTTATCTAAAAATGCGTTTGCTAGTTTGCTACTGTATGAACTGTATGTTGTTATCAAAATCACTACAAAGATAGAACGAAATACACATTGCTTTCATAACAGTGAAGGGAAAATTGTTACTTTTTGAAAAAGTTAATCATTTGAGCGCCGGTTTTTGACAATCTTAAAGCTAAAATTGTACTATATTATATTGGTAAGTATATATATATACAGCATAAACATTCGGCATGACAATTTATTTCTCACGATAATTAACTGTTGAAAGCCGATAATATTTTGGATGTTCAATATGACTGAAATCTTTTTAACTCTCTGTAATATAGAAGAGAAACAAAGCAACTGTTCATGAGCAACTTGCATTTTATTCTTCTCCTTATATTTCTTATTGATTTATTCAGTGCCGTGTCTTTCCATGGTAAAGGATACCATCTATTGGGGGTAAACTGTCTACATTGTCTATATCTTCCCCTTTTCTAATCAATTATAAGAGAAGGATATTTCTCTAAACACAATCGTCCGTGTGTAAACAGTGCAGTTTACCCTATATCTAGTGCCTTCATTAAGCGAAAAGTATTTTTTTTATTCTCTGTAGGTATTGGTAGTTGGTAGGTAGGTACTCATATTGCATGAGTTCTTAAGAACCTAAAATACTCTGAAATCAATACGATAGCTTACAAACCACTTCAAGAGTTAGGAGCGGTTTTCTCAATTATATTTCACTCTATAGGTACTTTGTTTTAATTAATGGTGTTTTGTATAGTACGTTAACCCTTACTTGAATTCAGAGAATATGGCTAGCCTACAATTTGTCTTGTTATTGTTAGCCCCTATACTCATAATCTCATTTTCAAGACTAAAGGATTAAATATAATTCTATAAAATGAAAGGATTTCAAAGGAATTTTCTAATATAGTGGCCGGGGCGCTCTTAATTTTGTACGTTTGATTAGAATTTTTGAAATATAAAAAGAGCTAAATTATAAAGATTATAGTAATTTTTTCAGAAGCGGAATCATTCAACCGGGTGTGATAGGGGAAGATGGAAACGTACGTCCAGTGGAACATGTTCTGGAGTTGTCGGAGAAAGTTTCAACTCAGCAAGAGGCCATTCGCAATGCTGGTGGACACAACTCGGAATCTGATGTTGACTAACCCGTCACTTATCTACTCTTCCCCACGATCTCTATATACCGAAGACATGTTGGCACCAAACACTTATAAACTTGAATCACACTGCAGGACCAACAGTAGCATGGATAGCTTTAGTCATCAAATATAGGACTACCAGACGTGGAAACGTTCCTATGGTTTCTAAATAATTTTTATTGATACCTATACATTTTATTGTATCACAGCATTTATCATTATATTATGTTATATAACAGTTTGTTTGCTGCACACCTACGGTAATTGTACTACCTACTAGGATAGAATTTGAGATGTCTAACAAGCTAATAATAATATTTATTTCAAAATGATTTTATAAACCAAATTGTATTTTTTTGATTATATATATAAGGCTCAATATATATATATATATTGTTTAATTTATCTATTGTGAAAATTATAATTACAAGTTCCTTGTTCATACTTATTGATTTTATCTACGAAGTATTATTGATTTACGTATATCTGTGCACATATGTATTTTAAAGTGATTCCGTGATACTATCTTTCTGGGTTCCCTTGTTTTAATTTAAATAAATTAAAAACTCTTACTTAATTTGCTTTATTTTTGTACTTAATGTTGTTTTAAAATTAACGTGGAGTATCGTAATAATAATAATCTATAATAATTCGGTAATATCGATCAATAAATAGTTTGTTAGTAAGATATGTGGCATCTATAAATCAATACATTTTATGGTATGAATATCCCAAAAGAATATGAAAAGTTATGAATTCGTTTTTAAATTTTTTTTTGAGTATTAAAATCAATATATTTTATTAAAAATAATAAACAAAATGTTATTGTATTGCATAACTGTACACACTATCTTTATGCAAAGAGATATGTTATTACATTATTCTTGGGAGATCACTAATGTACATATCACGTTATTTTATACCCGTAAGCACAAAAGCTGAAAAGAATTTTTTTAAATACTTATATAATATGAACTATATTACTTGTTATTAAATTTATAACACTATTTACAAACCAAATTTCTCACAGCTCATCAGAAATTAATAAATGCGATAATATTGTTAAGTCCGGAATATTTTCAATATGCTGTGAATGGGTGGTTTGCTGCCCTGACATCTAGCTTTAGTATGGATTATTTGAGAGTTCACACGGTTTGTATTTCTCCTTTGACTTCAGGAATGGATGTGAGATCCGACGACCATTTTAGCCTCGACGTAAACTTCCTGGGAGATCGAGAACGACTAGATCCATTTGGAAGAATAAAAAGTAAAACCACCACAACGAGGACAGCGATAGCAATTATCAATGATCCAGGCACAATTGAAAGAGGAGTCATTTCCTAATTCTGAAACTATAGTGAAATTGTGTCTATGATCGTGTTGCAATCATAGAAAGAGTATTGTCAAACTTAAAAAGTAATACTAATGTGTAATACTAACACAACCGTTGAACGCCGAGCGTAGCACGCTGTGTACCTAAATCCACTGAAATTGTACTTATAAGTAGAAACGACGTAACCAGAATGAGCGCTTTCGTAATATGTACAATATGCAAGCTTCTCTATTGGCTGGCATTGACTTCAATAACACGCAAGTTGGCCAATATATTTTTGTTGGTGTGTATGTATATGGTAGATTTATTGCAGTCGTAAAACAAATACTCAAATCGAAGATTGTAAATTATAATGAGTGCTTGCGCACTTAATTGTTACTTACATTAGATGTATAATAACGTAGATTTTGTATTGCATTAATTTTATCCTCGTATGGCATATCCTTTGTTAGTTTATTGTCAATAATAAACTATAGACGATACTATATCGATTCTATCTATACGTAATACCATACTGAATAATATCTATATATTTCTGGACTAATTTTGAATACAACTTCAATCGATAGTTGTTAACAGAATATATTTTTAAATATAAGTTAACACGAAAAATAATTCGGATTTATATCCAGTTTTATTTTTTTAAATTTATAGCTTTTAATTATTCTATTATAAAGAGATGTTTCTATGGTTATGATGATATTCACAAACATTTATATACATATATAGGTTGCAGCGGAAAGTTTTGTCGTTTTTATAAAACTGGATAAAATTATTTTTTTTTCGTGTTGACCTATATTAATAACAATGTCAGACGGTCATTTACTGAATTTTACAAACGTTTCTGCGTATTTCCCACGATTTGCTATATAAAACTGCAAAGGCCTCTTTAAAGTCAAAAGAATATCAAGAAAGTCAGAATATATGAAAACAAAGAAAATCCAGAAGAGTACGTGTCTTATTGTATCGTGGGAGCTATAGGGTCATTCCGCCAATCCTCGGTAGGGCTAAAAATGGAGCCGATACTCGGCAACCCCTAAATGTTTTTTAAAAATATTTAAAACTAGTGAAATTTGATCATTGTAGTAATAGTAATATGATATGATATGGACTTCTTTTCATTATATAATTCATTATTTTACATAATACATCAAAAAGAAACACTTATGAAAATATTTTACATCCAAAAACAATTGATGTTAATTGGCACTGTAATAAATTTAAATCGATTCTCTAAATCAATTAATTTTAATCGATATGCATTTATACTGTACTTTATAATTTAAAATTATATAAATCTATTATAAACTTTAATAATCAATGTTTAAATATACGTTTCTAAAATCTTAAAAATAACTATTTATAATATTTTTATTATTATTATGTGATATATATTTTTTTGTATTGTTTACTGCGATTACGGATTTTACGTTAATTAATACTATACCTCAGGCCCGTAGCAATCAATACCTTTTCATTGGAGAGACCACTTTTATAATAGGTACTATTACCAAAATTATAAATATTAAATATCGATATGCTCGCAAAAAGTTAATTTAGTCTAGGTACACAATTATTTTGTCTAAAATATATTTTTACAAAATTAGATACATTTTAGGATAAAAGTTTAATTCACCAGCATTGATTATAAATAAAGTATTAATTACGCGAATTTCAGAATGTATTAATTATACGACAGTGACTCTTACTATATATATAGCTGTACAAAAAAATCTGGCGATGAAAAATGGTATTACTGGTATGTATAGTGATGCATTAGACTTATGAGCTGAAATTGATTTTACTTCATTATCAATAATTTTTTAACCAAAATTGATGTTACACCGAATGCAATTTACTTATTTGTTTCATGAACTGATTTAATGAATTTTTTTCCAACTACCTAGTTCGTAAACCAACGTAATCATTTTCGTTGTAAGTAGTTTTTGGATAGATATTTTATTAAAAATTACTATTATTTTAAGTACAAATTTATATTTATTAAGATTTTTTTCTTTCTGAGAATCATCATTTGTATATTTTGTGTAAGAATAATACATTTAGCCAATTTTTACATATATATGTCAAATTCTGGTAAGTAAAACTTGTGCATAAATGGTCATAATATACAGGTTTGCATCACAAAGTACAAAATCATTACCTATTTAATAGCATTTGAAATTATTTAATATAAAGTTTCCAAAAATGCAAGATATGTATAATACAATATTATTCAAATTATAAAATTTATTAAATCATATTTAATTTCCACTTTTGTTATACAGTATACAGTTTTATGATATATAGTGGCCTTGTATGGTATTATTTATACAACAAGTTATAGATGAAGCCTCTATTTCCTTTTAATCGGCAGATTAAGCCTCTATTTCCTTTTAATCAGCAGATTAAGCCTCTATTTCCTTTTAATCAGCAGAAGCCTCTATTTCCTTTTAATCAGCAGAAGCCTCTATTTCCTTTGATTCGGCAGAAACCTCTATTTTATTTTAATCGGCAGAAGCCTCTATTTCCTTTTAATCAGCAGAAGCCTCTATTTCCTTTTAATCAGCAGAAGCCTCTATTTCCTTTTAATCGGCAGAAGCCTCTATTTCCTTTTAATCGGCAGAAACCTCTATTTCCTTTGATTCGGCAGAAACCTCTATTTTATTTTAATCGGCAGAAGCCTCTATTTCCTTTGATTCGGCAGAAACCTCTATTTTATTTTAATCGGCAGAAGCCGATACTATCTTTTCATCGGTGGTAGACTCTAATCCTGTTTCGTCATCAGAAACTTCTACTCCCTTTCCATTTAATTAAATCTCTTTTCATCGGCAGAAGTCTTAAATCTCTTTTCATCGGCAGAAGTCTTGCATCTCTTTTCATCGGCAGAAGTCTAAAATCCCTTTTCATCGGCAGAAGTCTAAAATCCCTTTTCATCGGCAGAAGTCTAAAATCCCTTTTTTATCGGCAGAAGTCTAAAATCCCTTTTCATCGGCAGAAGTCTTGTATCTCTTATCATCGGCAGAAGTCTTAAATCTCTTTTCATCGGCAACGTTTTGAGATCAAACGAAATTGAAATTATTTTTTAAGAAATCCATCTAACTGTGGAAGCACATGTGGAAAAGTGTTAATAGCCCACAAGCAACACTTCAAAAAACATTTGTCTGAATTGCTGTACACTATAAAATATTAGCTGGACCCATTCCAAAAATTCCTGGATTCGCCACTGATTTAACTAATCTCCTATAGTATTTTATTATGTTTATAAATACTTTGATATTGTAAAATTTATTCCTAACACTATCAACTGGTTTGCATTAATAAATGACAATATATTCATTCCAATTTTTAATTAAAATTTCAGTAAAATAAGATGGTATCATCACAAAATGTTGATTTAGGGTAAGTGTCAATTTAAAAAATCTTACCAAGTACTTAAAGATTGATTTTAATATACCTAGATATTCAATATAAATATATATATTATCAAATATTTTTATTTGTATATTATTTTTTTCAGTAAAAGTTTTTTGTATGTTATTTGACGTTTTAGATTGTTTGTAATTTGTTTTCTAATTGTGTTTAAATATTTTGTTATGATTATTTTTTACCTAAAAATTTTGTAAAACTTTTATTGACTCAGACATAAAATGTTTTATTGTATATATAAACAGAATTTTTAAATTTAAATCCTTCGTTTATAATAAATAAAAAATACTGAAACATTGCTTTTAAGTTTACATATTATTGAAATTATTGTTATAGCTATAGCTATTTTCCTGAAATTGGAAAAGTGCTACTTTTCTATACGAGGATATCTATTATCACGAGAGAGCGAAGCGA
>JAUZNC010019525.1:4577-15583 GCA_034780395.1 Vannuccia rotundouncinata
TGGTAGATATAGGTCCCAAGAAATCCCATGGTCAAACTTTTATTATTTCTATTTTGGTGTTTTCCCTTAAGAGAAATATCTATGCATGTTGGTGAAAACACACATTTAAAAGCAAATAAACGTATTATTCATATTTTTTCACCTTTCAAAATAATTGTTGCATATCTGATCATTTAATTCATCAGGTTTTTTCTATTATCAACACACAATTAATATTTCTTTCTAATTAGTAAAATTTAGAAAAAATAAAATGAGTAAATTTTGGTCTAAACAATATAATATTTATTTAAAATATAAATTTCGAAATGTAGGAAGGCTTTTATTGAATTCTTTATTGATAAATATGGGTATATTCCTTTAAAATAATGTGAACAATACAACACTATAACAGGCATTTTGTAACTGTATTCACAATCAGATAGTTTAAAGGATATTTTCTGTTGATATTTGTGGTGTTTTCGTAAAATAATCACACTCGAAAAATACCCATATAGGTAGCTTGTGAGGGAATTTCTGTTAAAATACCTTTTTTGTTTGGTATTTTATAGAACAATTTCTTTTATGGTATTTTCTAGGAGTATTTCCAAAAAAGTAGCTCTGAAAAAAGCCAAGCGGAAAAGTTTGATCTAAAACAGATAAAGGAGAAAGTTTTAATTAATGTTTTGAGTACATTATTCTTTATTTCAGCCGGAAGGATTGTTTGACTCTGGAATTTGATTTATTTAAAAACGCTATTCGAATATTAATACACGATAATTTCTAGTGGAATGAATATGTCTGTCTTTTCTCCGTAATATTATTATATTCTTTGTGAAATTTACAGTTTCGTAAAATCTACATGCTTTATATACATTATATTATTAAAACTGATTTTGCAAAGGGACTGAATTCCTTTTTGTAAGACTTATTCCGATATTTTCCCTTGTCTCCGTGTCTGTGTCTACGTGGAGTTTTCTCCTTTTTAGTTTCAGCTTCAAATGATGATGAAGAATATCGAGAATCTCTCTTGAAAAGTGTCAAAAAAGAGGTAAGATACACTGTCATATTATATTGTTGGGACATAATTAATGAGGAATCTTTTTTGAACTAAAAATAAATGTATTCTTTTTTGGAGAACGCGTATTTCTAAAATTTTCTGTTTTACATTTTTTTAATTCTTGGCAATGCTAATATGTTTCTGTTCGTATCATAAACAGCAATTAAATTTAATTTCATGCGCAATTACGAATTAACACAAAATATATATATATGATTTAGGAATCGGTCCAATATACTTCTCTCTCTTTCTCCGTAGGTGAAACAACTGATGGAGGAATCAGTGATGAGGAAATGCATTCACGAGGAGAGTTCTAGTGTAACAGCGCTCTGTGGTAGGTACCATTCTCTTGGTTTATTGATGCCTATAATGTAGGGCACGATTAAAACTTGTCTTCCAAATGCGTGGACTTATTCTTATGCATACATGTACATAATGAATACCGTTTACAATATAATATAAGACTTGTGAGTGACGGAGTGACATGTTCTGTATATGAAAAGGTCTCTTTGTTGCACCAGCTAGTGAAGGTATAACGAGAAAACTAAAATTTATCCTGTTTTTGGCGAAATATTTTATTAGTGAAACTATACTGTATCTCTCTCTCTCTATCGCAGCCACCGTCGAAGCCTGTCTCCTCTTCGGGCTGGTCAGGAGATCTCTAGGTCTGTTCAAGGAGAGTTCGACCCTTGCCCTCGTCACCAAGCTGTCCAAATCTCTTCCGGTGGCAGAAATGGTCCTCGAAAAACTTGCAGAAGATGAAGCTTCAAGACTGGCTAACCAGCCTTCTAGCACGACGTCGCTAACTCTGGGTTTCTTCAGGGAGTCCAGGTAGCAAATAATGTTGTTAAGGGTTTATAAAAAATCGTTTAGACAGTTGACGAAAGGTTTTAAGTATCAAGTATCTGTCTCTTTCTTTTGTGACGAGTTTGTTAATGAGGAATTATCGGATATCAGATGAAACGTCGTTCTTATTACATTTTTTAGTCAATTACTGTTGAACCAACTGAAGCAAAATATATATATATATATTTGAAGCTTTATTATGTCAATTTTAGTAAATGTATCACCTCTTCTTCGTGTTATATTATGTCACGTTTTTATTAAAATAAAAATCTGGACAACCTTATGATAGGTATAAACTGACCTAATGGAAAAGGTTCGCTAAAATATTTTGTCAAAATGAAATAATTTATTTAAGAAAAACTAAAATTCGATTTTTGAATGGGTAGTGTCCAAAAATGATTTTGATTTGAAGAAATGGGGACAGCTCAAAGGATTTAGATTTTGCATATCCAAATGCTTTTAAATTGTATCAGAATCTTCAAAAAAAATACCATCTCAAATGAAGATGATTTTTGAAAGATATCTCGATTCGTCTTACGGCTAGAGTGAATGTCTCATTTTAAAATGATGAATTATTTATATTTCTGTATTTAATTTGGTCTCATATTGCTGAAGAGGATATTCAGTAAAGAAAATTACAGAATTTTATTAAATATTTATTCAAAATATATTGATCTAAAAATTGTTACTTTACTTACCTAATAACCAACATGAATTATCCCTCTTATCTGACTTATTTATGATTATTTATTTATTTTTATTAAGTCAAATTATTCTTCTGTCTGTAACAAAAAAAAGAGTTTAGAATCGCATTGTTTACATGCTACCTTTGACGTCAGGGTCATTCATTTATAGCTAAGCGGATTACCCTAAAAATCTTTCAGTTGGTGATTGATACAAGCATGAAATTTGTTATGAAACATCCTTAGACACTATTTTATCAAACAAGCCCATTGTCCACCTAAAATCTAGAAATAGACCCTTTTTTCCAAGATGGCGTCCATATGGGAGGGACTATTAGTGCGGCGCCAAATTGGATTTCTAAATCAGAAAATCACTCTGATTCCGAATCCGGTTGATGACACTTTTCACAAAATCGATTTTATGACGTCATTACGTAAAAACGTAAAAATCGATTTCAATCAATATCTGAGTTATATACATCCAATCTCAATAATTTGGTGGCTATATCCATAATTAGAGGGTCTCTATAATTTTATGTCACCTCACTCTGGATACAATTTTCGATAAGTACATTTAAAATGATTTGTTATAGGGTTTTGAAAAGACACATTTTGGATGACGAATTTAGCATATTATTATTAATAAACACCCCAACGATTTATATAGCAAAAATATTTTAAAATGGAGCCCACGAGTGTATCCGATAGGTAGAATAATAAAATAGAACTTATAGACAGAAGAGCCTGGGTCTATAAATGTATATATAGTTGTCTAATTGTCATAGTCGTCATCTGGATCAGAGGCTACATCACAATTATTCAGTTCATTACGACAGTTCTCAGCATGACATACGCAAATACAGTGCACGGTAGTTTAGCGTCACACATCCACATCTTCCTGATTTGCAAAGTCTTTCACAAGAGCAGCGAATCAGTTTATGAATCTGTTGTGCAGCAAGGGACACATCTTCATGTATCCATGTTCTGTTGGATCTAGCGAGGGAGGGTCAGCATTATTATGCTCTGCTGTTGTTTAACAGTGGCTTGTGTGTCATTAGCGGTTCTTTTTGCTCAAAGTAGTGGTGAAGTAGCAGGATAAAGACGTCCGTGTCATTGCAATCACTGACACATCTACTTGGCATTCAGTCGCAACTCTTACTGCTTGTTGAACAGTGGTGCAGTCTGCTTCAGACATTTCTTTCTTGTAGATCACCATTCCCCAAAACTTCTTTCAACAGGTGTGTTATTACTGCTAGTTTGTGGGTCATTGTGTAGTCTCGATGGAACGTAGTGTCTCTGGTCAGCTCTTCACATAATTTTCATCAGCTGTGATTTAATTTCGGGGGGGGGGTAGGTGTATCACCCAGAGAACAGCTGAACCATCTAGCACTCTACATTTGACTTCTGGTAATGCGTTTCTTGATGACATCTCAACATGTAGTTGCTTCTTGAGCTGTGTCTTTCCTGTTCCCATGTCACCCGAGTCGTTGAACATCGATGTATGCACCGGTAGCAATGCATTGATGTCTATTGAGTCACGGCAGCTAGCCTGGAGTCCTATGACTCGTGAAAAGAGAAGGCTGGTATTAAACAACTTTGCTGTACCAATATTTACATGCTTCTTTGTTACTTTCATTGTGACCGTCAATTTCTTTGCCTCATCGATATTACAATTTGATGATAGTCCTTTTTGGATTATATAATTATTTAATGATCATAAAAATCATTTAATTATATTTATTGACCCTCTAATTATGGGTATAACCACCAAAATTATTGAGATTGGATGTATACAACTCAGATATTGATTGAAATCGATTTTTACGTAATGGCGTCATAAAATCGATTTTGTGAAAAGTGTTGAAGGGTGACAAGGTGTCATCAACCGGATTCGGAATCAGAGTGGTTTTCTGATTTAGAAATCCGATTTGGCGCCGCACTAATAGTCCCATATGGACGCCATCTTGGAAAAAAGGGTCTATTTCTAGATTTTAGGTGGACAATGGGCTTGTTTGATAAAATAGTGTCTAAGGATGTTTCATACCAAATTTCATGCTTGTATCAATCACCAACTGAAAGATTTTCCATAATATAGACTTATTCTGCCTAACTATTCCATCTAACGCATATTAGTTAGAGGAATACTTTGTTGACACATAAAACAGAACTGCCAACTTCCTACCTTACTACCTATTATATTATGTTCCCTCCGCTAATATCTAACATCAAAAATCAACAAAATAATTCTTGTATTTAGATAACTATTTACATTTTGTCTTTAATTATTTTGATTTTATAAAATTTTATTTATTGAAAATTTATGTAATTTTGTATTTTAATTTGAAAATATTGATAATATAATTTATTGGTTCTAATTTATTTCAAAATAATAACTTTCGTTAATATTTATAAAGTATTTTAGTAATTATAAACTTTCTTTTTAACTATGGTTTAATTCTTTTCCATATTAAATAACAGTCGTTTCATTAGCAATTAATATCGATCGCTCTATTAATATTCACTGGTTTATCGATTTATTTCATCCCTTCCTTCTTTCCTAGTTCTCTCGCTCTATCCATCGCTCCACCAATTTACTCTTAACTCAGATATTCTTAGTTCGCTCCATTTCGGATCTATATTTCAATTATTGAACGAGGAAATAGAATAGAAATAACTATGTAAACTTCTTTCGATTAATGAAATTGGTTTATGGCTTTCAAACTCTGGACTAAATTTATCTAATCACTAACTCATAACACACTTACTTAAATTAGTATAAATTAGACAATACAATTTGTATAGTATTATTTATGTGTCTGTTAATTTTTTTCAATCAAGGCAATACTATAATTATTGTGGCTCCAAAGATTACGTGATTACCTGATAAAAAGGTACCTGTACCCCCGCACTCAAATATATCACTGAAAATAACTATATTAGCAAGAAGGAATTTAATAATTGTAATATCTCGTGTTCTATCTCGTATTGCGAATTTATTTTACATAATTAGAAATGATTTTGGGAAATTATTAACTACCGTTTACCGCAGAATTGCAGACCTGTTTGCAGACTAAATTAAGTTCCA
This sequence comes from Vannuccia rotundouncinata, assembly GCA_034780395.1. Lineage (NCBI taxonomy): Eukaryota > Metazoa > Platyhelminthes > Proseriata > Coelogynoporidae > Vannuccia > Vannuccia rotundouncinata. The sequence goes on from JAUZNC010019525.1 coordinate 10,228, forward strand.
TACAAACTATGAGAGTGATGTGATTAGCTGATTTATTCAAAGCTGCGCTAGATAATAAAAATTCTTTTATAGTTTTTAAACAGTGTCGTTTCATAAAGCAGACAACAGTTTTGGGGATTACTAAATCGTCTATACAGATATTACAGTAAACCAACAATCTTTTGATTTATACCAGAAATATTCGGTGAAACTTCTCTTTTCCTGTTTTTGGTTTTATTGTGAAAGAAAAAACTCATAACTTTATAGCTATCACAATTTATGCATTATATTATATGGGTATAACTTATCTGACGAATATTCACCTTTCAGGAAGGCCCAGAACACCTCTCCTAAGTCAGGCTCAACCCAAACTATTCCACGGTATCACTGGATTCGAATTGCTCTTTATGAAAAGGTTCTCTCCAAAATTATCGATTATCTGGCGAAAAACGGCCTGTAAGCTGTCTCGATCTATTTTTCTATCGTTTACAATAATTATTATTAACGTTATCATTTTGATTGCAGAAAGTTTTACAAGAAGGATTCCATTCTTGGGGATCCATGTGATGGACCTCTCCTCGCCAGTCTTCTTGGTAATTTATTTCATTTTGTATAAATGTATTTAAGTGAGATTATTTTATTCCCTAACTACCTAAAATATTGTACATTATTATCCTGCTTGTTTAGACCTGTTATTAAAGCATCTTCATAGTTGACTCAATCATTCGATTTGCCAAGTTATTTACTGTGTGTTTAACATTTTCATAAAAGTTATAGAAAACGTCAAAATGTTTGATTTATTTCTCTAATTTGTATTGTAACTTGCAAATTCAACTTCTATAGCTAATTCTATTTTTCACAGGAAGTATTCTGGTTTCCTTTTATTCTAAAATGTGAAGCCTACAAATAAACATCAAATAACGAATAAGTTTGAAGACGTAGTTGTTCGTCAATAAAGTGGATTCCTTCTCTTAAATTATAACGTGAAAATAACGGCAAAGATTGACGGAAACAAGAGACTGATGCAGTCTGAAATATAGTCTCAAAACGTGAGTTGACGATAGAATTATTGTCAGAGGGTTGTCTAGCATTTCCTTGCCTCATCTTTGCCATTGTCCATGGTTCATGCGAGGTCGTGTACACGTGGAATGCATTTAGGTATTCTTGAATTAACTATCCAAGCATGTAATCGGCGAGATTCAGTCAAAATTTTACCGACTGAAAAATTCTTTTTTTAATTAAGAGACTCACTAACGTTATATCTTTAATTAAATTTATTCTATTTTTATACCTTGATTAAAAGGTTTTACCTCCTCCGCGGGTTTTTAGTTTTATTAGAAATGCTTTATTTTAAATCTTCTAATGTTATATTATCGAAATATCGGACTTAATAACCTATAGTTACTGGTTTGTGACGCATATTATCATAATCTATCGAAAGAAAAGAAAATGCTTGTATTTGATATCCTATACATAAAAGATTAATTAAAACATTATTGTTTGTATTTTACACACCACGAAGCGTTCTCTGCTACAGAAGTATTTGCTTCTGACGTAGATGCTTCTAAAGTCGGATAAATAATTCCTACCGTAGGGAATACCTTCCACAGCTGCTGCCGTATGTGGATATCAATCCTTTCTTTCTTTTATCAATTTTTCATTCTCGGCAACAAAGTAAAAAGTCCAAAACAATCTTATTGACTTTAACGACATTTCTTTTCGTCAATACAAACTGTTTCTACTACAAATGAAATGCTTTACTTCCGATTGTTGTTGTGCAAATGTGCTCATCTGAAACCTTCATATAAATTCGGTTTCTTTGATAATAGAATTCATCTGACAGGCCAATTATTTCAATATTGTTGCACATAAATATTAACTGGGCTGATAAAAGGAATTATTGACTGGGCGGCGTTCAATCACATCTAAATTCTATTTATCTTTAACAAATATTGAAGTAGAAAGATTCCAGCTGTGTCTATAAATATGATCTACACAAAACGAAGCAGAAGATTTCCACTCAGCTTAATATTTCAGTAAATCCTTCCTTCTTTCACCTTCAGCTGGGCCGTGTGCTCTCGAATACACCCGAACGAAGACCCTGGACTACTTGTGGACGGACCCCCCGGCCGATGAGCTGGTCCAACGTCACGGTATCCTAGGTAACAACTCTCCTTCCACCCACCACCATCACCTGCCCTACACTTGTTCCTCCCCCAGCGGGGTATCAGCGGCCGCTTCTTCCATCAACTCAACTTCTATCGGCTCTCCTAAGAAACCCAGCCTACTTGTAAGTTAGCAGCGATTCTAAATTGGTTCAAATTGACCACTCTCGTATGATAAGATAAGATTTACAACTCTACTTGCAACCGGTCTTTTCAATTAATTTATTTTGAAGGAGATATTATTTAATTTATGTTTTGCGGATTTTTCGGATACTGAAAATATATTGTTCAAGTGTTTATTATAAATAATACCTATCAGAAATGTATTCTTAAAAGTTATTTGGAATGTTGAAATGAGTAACGGATTTTGAAACTTTTACCGACGATATGCTAAAATTCGGATTTTCAAAAACATTTTTTCCACATTTCTATTCGCGAAAATTTCAAAATAATTACTGTGACGTTGATAATTCTGGGAATTCCAACTGACCGAAAACAAATTAATAATCTAATTAAATATATAGAATATATTCCAACGAACATAATAATACAATATTATTTGATAAATATTTAGTTAGAACAAATGGAAATTCATAAAAATGCATTCTGAAATGTAATATGAAAGAAATATAGAAACTGATTTTTATATCACGCAATCATTTAGTTTTTTGATTTTTAGCTGGATTGTCTAGTTGGTTAGCCGAAGCAAATCGTGAGCACAGTTTGAGGCTTTACGTTTAATTCATAAAAATAGTCTAACTATATACAGGAATCCTAACAAACTCAATCAAATTTCCGAAAATAACAATCTCCGGTGTCGTATGGCTACGCGGGGAGCTTAGCCTATAAAACGACACCAAGCATTGATATTCTAAGGTTTTATGACTTTGAATGCATTTAAAGGCGACTAAATAATTAATTTTTTGAGATTATTTATTACAGAATGCAAATTATAGTCTTCAAAAATCCTTAAAAGACTTTGAATACTTCCCAAAATTTCTTGTATAAGAAAGGTGCAGAACATATCAGCCAATCAAAGTCTACTGATACTAAAAATAGAATCTCGTGCTGGGTGAGTCAACTTGTTTGCTGTATCAAACCTTGATCGCCCCGTCGGTAAAAGGTTTAACATGAATTAAATATTGGAAAACTTTTGTATTACATTTATCTTCGTCAAATTAAATCAATAACCCTTATTTCTAATAGCAGATCACACCCTGATATCTTCCCCGCTGATTGATCAGACCTCAGTTAATGTCAAACTAAATTATTGATTCTTCTTATCTGATTAGATTATAAAAAATATCTCCTAACTCTACGTGTTCACCCTGTGGATGTAATTATACCTCCTAACTCTACGTGTTCACCCTGTGGATGTAATTATACCTCCTAACTCTATAGGTTCGCTTCCACGGCAGCTCCTGCAGTGAGGATAGTAGTGGACCCTCCAGCGCCAAGGAATATGTGGAATCTCTGCACCAGAACAACCGGTCTACGCTACTCTACGGGAAGAATAACGTCCTTGTTCAACCGGTAACAATCTCTCTCTCTCTCTCTCTGTCCCGCTTGTAAGAGTTCGAATCTTATTGTAACTATCAGGATGACAGCAGCGTGATTTAATGTCTCATTAATTCTGAATTTGGTCAGTTTTAATGAATACGATTTCTATAATTGGACTTAAACGTCTTGTGACAATTTTTATCCTGTAAAGATAATTTTTCTGAGAGAAGAGAGATATTATATCATTCAGGTTATTTATTTAGTTTGTGTTGTCACGATCCACTCCTATACTAAATTTATTAGTGTAAAGAAGGAGTCGAAATATGTGGGGAAATGCTTATACAAATTGAATTGCAACAGTTCTGAGTGAAACATTCTTTCCAAAATATGGAAATGGATCATCTCTGAAAGGATTTAATATCAAATTTCAAAACATGACGTTTTATTATTTCTGACAAATAAATAATTTTATAATAATAATACAAACATTAAGTTGATAATATTCTATATGAATGAATTGCTTCGGTGAATTAGTAGTATAGCAGTAGAGGGTTTCTTGACGTTTAGATTGAATTTGTTAGGTTGCCATTAGTTACCTATTACAAACACCAAACGGCTTATCCACGTTGCAAGATTGTGGATTTCGATAAAGTAGAGAAGGGGTGAACGAAGGACAATTTCCATCGTTCTCTTTCCCTCTCCTTCCTCGTATGATCGATTTGCAGTTGACTGTGTTTTGAAGACAGGGAAGTGCTCTCTCTCAGTTATATCAGCGCCTTTAGTTAGCTTGTTTGTTTCTGAGGAGGCGTAAACAAATAGTTTTAACTCAACACCCAAGCAAACATGGACGGCCCATAAATCTAATCAAATATTCCAGACGAACCTAATCCGCTTTGAAGGGATGTAGTACCGATTGATCTATGAAGTAGATAAAGTTATTCTTTTGTCAAATTGCACTCATTCTTTTTTACGACACTCTGAAAAACGTGACGATTTTAAAATATCCATTTATTTCTTTTTCCTTTATGACCCATTATTGAATATGTATTAATTAATTAATGGTTTACCGTTTGAAATGCAAATGAATTATTCATCTTAATTTATAAAAATGGGAACAACAGAGAATTTGAACATTGCTAATTTGATGAATTAATCAAGTCAACGACCTAAAATTCATTGAATATTTTAGGATATTTTCATTCTATAGTTTGTAGAGTTCATTCATAATCCATTTACAAAGGTAAGAAAAGCACGAGAAAAATGAAAAGCAGAGATCTATTTTGTCTGAAACGATTTCAGTGCAGATTAAATGTTATCTTTCATTTCCTGACATTAAAGAAAGCATCTTTATCTCTTGTGGCATAATTCTTTTGGTTTCGCATTTCTGTATTTCCATTTTTTTAAATAAGTACTATTATGATGTCAGATGAATAAAAGTCTAGAATTCTCAGCATGATTGTAAATATATTAATGTGCTTTCTTAAAAATAGGATAAACTTCTTTTACAAATACTTCTTTTGGGAAAACTAATTGTGTCAAAGACTTTATACATACCAGACTATGACCAGACCTTACTTCACCATCTTACTTCACCATCTTACATCCTCTCCTTACTTCACCATCTTACATCCTCTCCTTACTTCACCATCTTACATCCTCTCCTTACTTCACCATCTTACTTCACCATCTTACATCCTCTCCTTACTTCACCA
>JAUZNC010019536.1:0-14499 GCA_034780395.1 Vannuccia rotundouncinata
ATCTATCTACACCGGCAAACTGATCGAATTAGCGTCCACAGCCGATTTCAATTATGTACCGTAATATACCTTTTCAGCTTCAAATTGGTCATAATTAAGTTCAAATTAGACAGCCAGCTGACGGTTAACTATTCAAAAATTAAAATCAAATAGGTCAACGGTATATTAAAGTAATTTTAAATTAGTCAAAGTAAATTCAATTTAGTTAGTTATGAACAAAATGCAATACACAATTTAGGAGTCATGAGCAAGTATATACAGCCAATACTTTACAATATACACGAATTGTTTTTTTTCACGGAGGCACATCAGAACATAGTCATCGTGTGAATGAACCAACAGAAACATTGATTAAACACCCTCTTTAAAACAAAACTATTTGGACAGTATATAATTGAAATTCATTAATTATAACTCCCGTGATTTCGTATTGATTATCTATATAGATATATTCCTCCGCGGACGTTTATTATACTACTGAATATCTCGGTCAGTTTATCGGCCTAGATAAATAATATTTTAAACGGAATAAAAAGTTACAAATTTCACAATTTTGTTATGAAACTATCAGTTAAGTCTAATGCAAATTTGAAAAATCAATATTATTGATTAAAGCAGATATTTTAGAAGTGATTCAGATTAAATAAATAGATTAAACATATTTCTGAAGTGAAATAAATTGCATTATTTAGCCGCCTTTTTATTCTAATTAGATTAAAAATTTATTTTCGTCAATGACACGTCTTGTACCAAGTCTTGTACCAATTATACCAAATTATAATGAAGATATGCGCTATCTTGTTATATATATATCTTGTTATCTATATATATATACTCAGTGCTTCACTTATTTAATATACATTTGCTAGAAATGTAATAATGTGTAGACATTATATAGACCATAGAGTAATTATACATAGAGTTTCAACTCCTAATGATTATTTATGCAGTTTAATACTACTCTTCGTCTACCCATTTGCTTTTCAAAATATTTATTTAAGAAATAATAGAAGTAAAACAGTTTTTGTAATAAAACAGTTTTTGATACAAATGTAATTAATTATACTTTACAGACAATTTATGTATCTTAAAATTGCTTAAATTTTGAAAGTTGCCCTTAAAAATGAGTTTAATTAAAATATATAATACTACTCTTGTCTACCCATTTATGCAAACTTTATAGAAATATAACGATTTTCCATCGAGAAAAATTTACAATGCAATGCATATGAAATCAATAAAACTCTATGTAAAATTACTCTATGATATAGACATTATATATCCATATATATTAATTATACAGTTGTAGTTATAGTGTAATGTCTATGTGTATTACTTTAAAAAATATACTTTGTTGTAATAAAGGACAAATATTTAGTTAAAATATTGATTAAGAATAAAAACTTGTGAAGAACTAACTAACACTTGAAATATGAACGAAATTAATGCTGGATATACCTATATAACTTCATGTAATATCTATATAACAGTAAAATTTTCTTAAATAATTTTCAATTATATATATATAGAGTATAAGAATTTATTATGATTAAATCCCGACAATAAAATTTTATATTCTTCTTTTTATTATAGATTTAATAGGTCATGACTTTTAAAACTTAGTGATGGCTGGTTTTAATTAACTTCCCACTTTTACTTTTTGAAAGTTCGCATTTTTATATTTACCATTAAAAAGTTATATATGATAGATATTTAACATTCCCAATGCTATGAAGACCGACGCAATTTATTTTGTAAATATGTATATGATTGTTTTTGCATATGTAAAAGAGGTAATTTACAATAATTACAAATCGAATTTTCATCTTCACTTTTCCGACACCGAAGTTTCACCAAACAACATTCGTCTCAACTCCAGTCCAATGGGCGGGGTTCTGGAGGGCCAATCAACGGTAATTACCTGCATGACAAGTGCTTGCCACCCCCAGGCCGAGATTCAATGGCTGGAGTTAGAACCGGGACGACAAGCAATGGATATTACAGATGACGCTAGAGTTATCACTGTAAGTCGAATGCATTACTTTTTCAGTGATGTTCATAGCAGGTGACAAAAAACAAGCTCTTGATATTGTATTTCATATTATTAAACATAGTTATTGGCATATTGCAGGAAAAATTAATACAATTTAAATTAAATGGTAACAATGAAGTCAACCTTAATTTTTCAAAATATTACAAAATTAATGATTAATGATGTGGAGGAAGTTACGACCTTATAATTTAAATGTTATTTATATATCAGTAAAAGTAATTCTTATAGAGTGAACAATGCTGCCTGATGTTTGCGGAAATTCATTTATTGTAAATATAAAGAAAATTGAATAATGTTTTGAGTATTTGAATTAAAAAGAATCAATGCTTCTAATCGATTATAAAGAACAAATAATATACAATGTTTGTGTTGTAGAGATACTACGAATTCTAATTATTTCTTAAACATTTTATGTTGGGCTTCTTTATAGACAGATTTACAGATTTATATACATTTACCGTTCCAAAAAGTTTGATATATGTATATCGATATATTTATGTGAATTTATTTACAAGAGTGCATTCTATATATAAAGGTACATTTCATCATGTGTAATGTGTATTCTGCAAACGTGGGATAGATCCGAATTATACACAATTTTCAGATGTGGTAATACTATAGATATTCAAGAAAGATGATATCCACAGTATACGGAGTAACAAATCTTGATATTTACCACTGAATGTTAATCTATAATATATATGTTTTTAATATTAAAGGTGCACACTATATAATAGTATGTCGGATATTTGTAATATAGTTTTATCCACTTAAAATTTTTTTTATTGTAATTAAGCAACCAGAATATCTTTGGGAATTTAATTAATAAGAATGGAAGAAGTTGTGGACACACTAATATTAATTATATGGAAACAAGTTTTAGTGTTATATAAAAATTTTATATTTATAGCATAGATATTCATATATTCTTATTCCTTATGGTTCATACTATTAAACAGATGTTAATTTTGAAATCATTTTAGATATTTATATCGAAATTAAAATAATATTATAATTAACGTTTAGTTAGTAGTGTAATATATTGTATTTCGTGTATTAAATGAAACTAAGCATAAATTTTTAATTCAGAAATGATATCCTGTTATAATTACTTGAGCATTTACATCATATGTTTTATTTCCTATAGTATCTGCATAATTGATTTTAATTTTAAAATGTCATTCTATTTTATTAGTTTTCTATAAAATAATCGATTCTAAAGGATTGAAATAGTTAAGTACTTCACTTTTTATATAATTGTTGCATAAAAGTTATTATCAACTTATTTTAGATCGTAATTATGCCCACTTGGATAAAATCTACTATTTATATACACTAAAGTTCTATAATTAAATTTATACACTTATTTTTGGTGTTCCACCCTTTCTCGTGACTAGATATCCCTCTTAAGAATAAAAAATTATTGCTGAAGAATTATTGCAAGTAATTGGGAAATTAAGCAGGCAAATTGAATCAATAATATATCCGGAAATTATATAGGAAACAAAAAGTTTTGACAAAAAGTTTCCTTCTTCGTTGTACCTTAATAAAGCACACCAAGAGTCATTGTGTCTAAATACTTACTATAAACATAATCAAACTAAAGTTATACTCTTTGGAGACAATTCATGTTAAGAATTTTAGCAACGTCATAATATTTAATGTGTTAAAAATAGACAAGTATATGTTACTGTCTACCCCGGACCCAAGAATATAAATATATTCAGTTGGACAAAAAAATATTAACCTAGGATATAGTTCTTGACAACAGATTGCAATTTATTCAAATTCAAATTTAATAAGATATTTGTAACGGCTAGAACTTGTAAATAAGGGATTAGAACTAGTTATGGTATTTAGGGTAATGTCTAAGTAAAAAAATTAATCATTTAAACATATTAACGTATTTCAATAAACTTTTCATCTCATGGTATTTCCACAGAATTGTTTTTAAAATCAAATGTTATTCTTAAGTAATGCCATTTAATAACAATGCTGTAATTTCCTTTGTATCATAACATCACAGTAAACTAATTTTTCAAAATGAATTGTATAATATAGTCAAATAAGTATTTTCTAAGAAGCCCGTTCTCATATATTAACAGAACCCCAATGAATACAATGCGGTAGTTGTGGCCAGCACATTGCACATCAAGTACACTCATCGCAATCAGAATGGACTCATATATCGATGCATTGTGCGTCATATTGCCATGATGACACCTGTGGCTAAAGAATTTTCTTTGAACGTTTTATGTAAGTTTTCTTGTACACTTAACCTGCTAATTCGTAAATGAACTGTTTATGAAAATAATTGATTAAAAAATACTAAATAATTCGTAAAATTAAAAATATTTTTAACATCAATCGAATATCTTGCGTCTAAACCAATATTTATTTCTAGATCCACCGTCACTACGAATAGTTGTGAGTCCACACGATCCCCGTGAGCACTTTCCAGTAACCCTTCAATGCCTGGCGGATGGAGGAAACCCAAGATATGAGTTCACTTATACATGGCGTCACCGGCAGCCCTACGAGACACACAAGAGCCCCCGAACTCTGGTCACCGCGCATCATTCCCCCCTGCTCAACTTGACTAGGCCCAGTTATGATGACACGGGCCTTTACATCTGCGAGGCAAGTGGTCCCGGAGGGGTCGCTAATACTACCAAGTCGCTTGTAATGAAGCGTAAGTTAATTCAGCAGATATTAAAATGAAACTCGTTTTGAATATATACTTCGCGGAAAGAAATACAATCAATTAATAGATGTGTATAATTGTAGATTGATGGTTGTCCTAAGAAAATGCTTTTTTTATATGATTTTTTGTTATAAATCATTCTATGTTATAAAGTACAAGCAATAATTTCTATCTTAAATTCGATGAAAACACTCCAGTATATGTACGTAATGTACATATGAGATATCTAAGTTTACAATATATCAATATTACAAGCTGTGTTTTCATTATTTACATTTCGTCATCTTTGAACTATTTATTTTTATTTTTTGATGTTGTTAATATTCATATATCTAAATAATTGTCTATTATACATTTTCCTATATTATTTATCTTTGTATCTTTATATCTCAACTAATGGAACATTATTATTATTTTTCAATTCTATATCATGTAAAGATATTGACTGCAAATAATTGAGACTCGATGAAATCTATCCAGAAAAACACAATTTTTTAAAGGTATTATGAAGCTTAAAAATAATATACAAACATCAATTAAATTTAATTTAATTAAATTAAAAGGTAGAGGTAACATATTATAATTATAATTATGATTGAATATTTATATTTATTAATTTTTTGTTTGATCTCAGATGCTCCTGTAATTTTGCCCTCCACACGACGTTCGGTTACAGCCCGACCTAACCACTCTGCCGCCATAGTTCTCCACGTCATTGCCAATCCCCCAAAGGCCCAGGCCTTCTGGTATCGATTGCGACGACTGGAAGAAAGTTCAGATACTTCCACCGCTGGCACCGGCAGACGTCGCCATGATAAGAGATCCGTCCTTTCCTCTTCACAGCAGCACCAAGCAAACACTGTCATCGGCCGTGCATATAAGGTTCCCGGTCAGGGAGAGAGTACATCCAGCCGAAGCCGTAGGAATGATATTGACAATTTCCGAGTTGACAAGGAAGAAATCTCGTTAGGCGGTCGCTTCAAGGCGAACTCAGAGAACTTTAGCTTCACTCTGTTTATTGATCGAGTACAGGCGGAAGATTTTGGTGACTACGCGTGCGAGTTAAGGCACCCTCTTGGGACCAGGGACTTCAAATTCCTTCTAACTTCGGAAGGTCAGCGGGGAAATAACCAATTTCTTGTTTGTATATTAGCTAGTATAGTAAAACTATAAAGCCATATTGTGTATTGCTGTGTTTTGTAATAGTTATATAATGAGTTTTATAGATAATATTGTGATTATGTTTTATATTGTTGAATGACGATAAGGTTGTTCATTATAATGACAGTTAACCGTTTGTAATAGAAAAGATACTATGATATATATCTATAATACATAGAAAGTTGTTTTGTAACGTAGTTTAAAAGTGTCTAGAGTCGATTTAAATATTTTTATTTTTAAACAAAATTAGAATATTTTTTTTTCTTTAAACGTTAACGTTTAACATTTTTTTATTATTATAAAATTAAAATTATGTTAACAATTTTACAGCATTTAATTTGATTATATATATAATTTTACAATAATTCATGGACTACTATGAAAATTGAATAATTCTAAACACATAAATATCATTGTTCTGCAGAATTTGCCGTGATTCCCCCTGAGTCCCTTCGTGTACGTTCAGCCGGGAGTCGAACCTTTATTCTGTACGATCCTCCACCACGCGGCCACTTCACACACTTAGTCGTGCGCGCCTGTCCCAGCTTGCCCACAGCACAGTGCTCCGATCATTTGGTGGCGGAGCCACACAGTGGCCGGGCTCGCCTGGTCCTGGACAAGATTGCCTCTGGATACTCCTTCAGAATCATTGTGTACAATGGAGTAGAGGTCGTTCACCAGTCCAAGTCCTTCAGGTGGCGAGGAGGTGAGAGTTGAAAAATATTAAACTATATGTCATTTTTATGTTTGCAAGAAAAATAGTGTACTAGAAAATGCGCAATTAATTATCAATTAATAATATATCAGTTAATTGATTTAATCTTAAATTATTCGAATTGATCAATTCAACATTATCCTGAAATAGATTCGCGAGACTCTCGGCCCCTGCCGGTGGAATTGGTAATTGGAGTGGCAGTTGGAGGCGGCTTCATCGTAATCTTTCTCGCCGTCGTTATCATAACACTGTTTGTCTACAGATGTCATAAAAATAAAAAATCAGGTATCAACAACTCTCTATAATCACTCTATATTCACTTTTTTCTATAAATAGTCGTGACAGATCTGCAAATATTTTTTTTCAATTTTTTAGAACACGTCATGTCTGTCAGCGAAAGTCACACATCCAGTTTGCGAAGAAGGTATAACCAATTTTAAAGTATTTATGTTTCCTTTCAAATTTATTGTACTCTCAAATTTCTATTAGTGAATTGTTTTCTACTACTGTGTAGTAGTATATAGTATATATAGATAATATATTTGATTTGTAAAATAATAATATTTTATCATTGAGAATGCTATTAATCAAACATCCAACTTTTATACGGCAATGCTTTGATCATAATATCAATAACGATTTTAAACAATAATGAAAAGTATGTTTGCTTAGAAAATAATACAGATTTAACTCTATCATCACTGATTTATCATTTTCGCATTTTAAAATTTTTACAAAAGATTAATTAATAAAAATATGAAGACCACGATACATTCTTCTTTTAACAGAACTGACTACACATTAATTGCGGAAACCGAAAGCAGCCTTCTCACAAGCAACACATGTCGCCAGTGTTCCAACTCCCCGATGCATGAACTCAGAAGCGACTCTGGTTCACTTCGCAGTTTTCCACAAGGTTCGTCAAATTATATAAAAATCGATATTTTGTTATAATATATAATTTTAATATTTAAAAAAATGAAAATCAATTTTTACAGAAGCAATTCAAGCTGCGTTACTTCGAAGACGAGTTAGAGATCTGGATGGTATGTTTCATTATTATTAACTATTTATTTATTATTTCCAATACCTTAATATTTTTTTGAATTTCAGATGGTTCGGCATCTATAAAAAGTGGAAGTAGCAGTCAACCGCCGGATGTTGTTTTAAATGAAGGTCAGCAAGTTGACCATACCCCACAAAGTCGGAACTCCTTAGCCAGTAGTCAAGGCACAAAAGTAACACTTTTGAGCACCAGAGTTCAACACCCTCTGGATCAATCTTGCAGTCAGGGGATCGTCTCTTATCCGGGAATAAGTTCCGAACACTCTTCACTGAGTGGAGCAACTAGTAATATCAACGCAATGCAAGATATGTACCCGGTAGGCACTTTAATTTGCTATCGTAAATTAAAAAAATATATTGTTAAATTAGTATCTGGGGCGGCCAATAATGTATCTTAAACTACAGATTCATCATATAAAATTTGGAATCCATTGGATGTCCTTAAAATAAATATTTCAAATATTTCAAAACATATTTTGTAGAGTTTATGTTATCAAGTTAAAAAAAAAATTATTGTAAATTAACAAATCGATTATTAAGAAAAACTGAACATAATAAACAAGTGACTGCAAAAGTGAATAAAAGTTGAAATCAAAGTTTTACTCATTTACAAGGCGACACATGCTTTTAGTTTGAATATTTTGAAATATTTAAATTGAAACGACCGCTATTATTTGTTCTTCAGCAACCAATGTTTCCTGGGATGTACAATGGCATACAATGCTTCGCTCCTGGCCTGCAACGACCAATTCCTTTCCGACATGCGCACCATTCTCATGAACACTCCGCCAGATCGAGTAGATCCCCATCCACCGTTGTCACCTCCCCCACCCTCACTCCAGTGCCGTTGCATAACCTGGTCTATCCTAGTAGTGCCGCAGAAATTCAAAGTCAGTACCAACGCGAAAGTCTAGCATATCTTCAACAGCAGGCTCACCTTCAGCACCTTCAGTTGCTCCATCAGCAGGCTCAAATGATGTCTCAACATCAGAGTCATATGCACCACATGCCGGAGGAAACCTTCCCCTCTCCTCCCGAAGGACCCTCCAGATCGGATGGCTGCTCTTCGTCACAGAGATCATCAGAAGAATTATTGGGCCAGACTCCGAGTTCACAGCCGTGTAGTGTACAAACCACAGCTACCAACACCAGCGAAACGACAGACAATTCGTCAAACAATGTGAAATCCTTGTCGGCAAATGCAAACGAAGAGCTTACCACTTTTATCTCTAAGATGGATTCAACCATGCAGAATAATCCGTTACGTACTCCGCGTCCAAAAGACCTCTGTCCTGGAAATGAACTCAAAGATCAGAGGAAAACCTCCACAACGTTCCAGCCCAAAAAGGAAGCCGTAGCAAAAAGTAGTCCTTCGGAGTGTTAAAACCACCACGCTACGATATTGTGAAAATAGCGTGTTTATAAATTAGTTACAAACAGTTGATAAAATGCCTACGACTACATACCTCATTTTTATAAAACAATATTTTCTTTATCTTGACTTTCATAGATTTTACACCGATAAATTATCGATTTTTAATTTTAAACGATTTTTTGAAGCAACTGATTCTTTGTAAATTTATTCAATTAATATCGAAGGTTTGCATAAAATAGCACATTTTAAAATATCCACTGGCTATTGCTATATAAAATACATTTAAATAAATCTTAACAATGCATTAATTAACTCCATACTTATGATGGAGGCTCACACAAATTTATCTCCTCTTTATAATTGATCGCTTCATATCATTTTTTGTAGATATAGTGATCATACCATAGACATTACACTATAATTATAAAAGTATAGACATATAATGTCTATGGGTCATACGGAAAAAAATTTCAAAAATCAAAATCACAAAACTTCAATATTAATTGCAGAAATGAAAGTTATCCTCTGTCTCGCTTTGGTGCTCAAACTATAAAATTTTCCTTTATGAGCACTCTAAAATAGCTGTATATATAACAAAATTAAATTAAAAAACACTGTATTTTGTCACTTTTTGTATATCAGTTTAAAGAAAATTATTTGATTTTGTTATATTCGATTTTCATGTGTTATTGCATTTAATACAATAGTGCTATGTAAGTATTAGTTGGTAACATACGCTACATTATACAAATTCATTTCGTCCCGTGCCTTCTAAATAATATTTTGTACAGTTTATATAGCAAAATTATAACAGAGAAGATGAATATACAGAACCGAAAAATATGTTTTAATATAATTATGGTGGAAACCTTGAATCTTAATTTTATTTTCCAGAACCATAAATAAAAAGATAACTTATGAAAAATCTGCATATAAATAAATACGTTAATATACTTTATAAATTATTAAACTAATTCTAATTGTAATTTGTTTCCGACAAAAATGGTTGTATTAAAATCAAAATAGTAAACTACTAAACTAACTATTTTTAATTTCGTAAAAATATAGAATTATTTTCGTGACAAAGTAACACTAACATATGTAATTATCTATTGCTTTTATTTTTTCATAATTTATATCGCAGTTATTATTTATTATGCACTCTATTGTTTAATAATGTATAGTTTTACCTTAATATTAAAACATTATATATTGATTTAACTTCTTGACTGATTATTTATTTATCATATACCTAATATTAAATAAATGTCAGAACCTAATCTTTTTTAAATGCTTAAAATCTCGATTTTCAGTCTTTAAATCTTATATAAAAGAGAATATGGCGTCCAAAGTAGGCATTTTTAAAACAATCATTATCTTACTATATTGACAACTATTTGAAAATGACAAAGGTTAAAGCTTTAAAATTTAATTATTTTAAAATTATATATTTTATAGTACGATATACGTATTCGTTACTGTAAGGAAGTAATAAAAATATGTAATAAATCAGAATTTTTAAATTTACAGATTTATAATTAAAATATCAAAATTTTACAAAATCAGTAATCTACAGTAGAAGTTACGTTACAGATTGGCGTATTACAAATTGTACAATAAAGTTACTAAAATATAATTATAGTATTCCAAGAGTGTAAATATTAATTTATGTATACTTAGGAAATATTAATATTCCATTTTTAAGACATTCGCCTGTCAGGGTTAGTGTACCGGTTATCGTTATACAATATACTACCCATTTCATGTTTCCCTTTTTTAAAATAACTATACATAGCATACATTATAGAAAATACAATAAATGCAGACAGTACAGATGAAAAAAATACTAATTTAATTATTTTAATAGTTGCGTAGTGAGATGAATTTGTACTTCCAAAGGAGGACATTACAGTCGTCTCCATCATGTTTGTAGTTAACTTTTCTTTTTTTGTGATTGAGGAAAGTCTATTTGACTTTGTGCCAAGTGTTTTCCTTGTTGATTTCTTTTTACTTAAAGTAGATTTCGGAATGATGGTCGAGGTAGAAGAGCTTGAGGTGGTCGCCGTCGAGGTGGTTGTTGTTGTTGTCGTTGTTGATGTTGATTCCGTCGTAGTTGTAGTTGAAGTTGGTGTCGATCGATAGGGGTTAGTTGTAAAATATGGCTCATCGTGTTCCGTAGGACAAAAATATTCATCTTCTAAATAATTAACACTTTTTCTTTTTTCCTCTACTGGTTCAAACATAGTGTTCCACAGATTCATAGCCACAACCCAGTGTCCAAATATACTGAAATGAAATTCATCAGCGGCGAAAAATTTTTTATTCATATTACCGCCTGACAAGGGAATGACTGTATTTTCAAAAATATTCTGTACAACAACTTCAAAATCATGGTGACCAGCGTAGCGACCACTATTGATTAAATCATTGATTTCCCGTTGATAGGCGTTACTGATTGGCGCTAACTCCATCCCTTTATTCTTGCCACACTTACATGCCTCATCGAGGACCATATTCCCGACAAAGCTTCTGCCAGGAGTTGTAATTGCTAAAGGTACATCAATGACATTAATGAGGTTGACAAATGATCGCGGAAGATGCTTCTGTATAAGATCTAATCCTCTTTGAATTCGCCTCCGAAACTTTAAAGGAGTATAGGAACTGGGATTTTTGCATGTCCGGCAGATATCAAGGTTTCCAATGAAGACGTTAATTAGCTGAAATAAAACAAATAAAAAAAGTGAAATATATTATATAGTCGTCAACGATTGTTGAGATAATATATGAAAAACAAAAAAACATTCTATTGATATCTGATACTAGATATATAGACTTTTGTGAGGGCTAAATCTTGAAGTCGGCATATATCCACAAAACAAAATATTTTAAAAACTGTTTGTGATTTTTGAGTAATTTCATCTATAGCTAATACTATTTATTATATAATTGTAAAAATTAAATTATTGGGAGTGCATTTGTAAATATACATATTTTGAAACCGAAAAATTAATTCAGCTTTTTCTGTTCAGCTAATTCTGTTTTTCTTGGCAACATGCAAAATATAAAAAATAATTATACAATAGAAACATACGAATAATTTCTAACCAACAATTATAATGAGTACCTTCCAACTTGTAGTTAAATTGATATAGGAGCTATTCATTTTCTGAATCAACTTTCTAACTTGATACGAAAAAGATGACGAGCTTCTACCTTTCATTGCAACATTTAAACCGCGAAACACATAATCAGCTGAATATCCAACTAAATTAGGATTATATTGGCGCAAAATGTTAGCCAAAGTAGGATTTTCACTAATATCGCTTTTACCGCCCATAGTGAATGAATATCCATGAGCATCCACATCAATTTTTTTAGCGCCGTTTCCCGTAGTCAAGGAATCCCCAATGCCAGCAATAATGTCAATATCGTATGGTGTAAGGTGACGGACGGAAATCGGAGTAGTACGATTTGTTGGATCTATGTTGCAAGTAAACTTAGGAAGATCTCCAATTGGATGCGTTCTGTCGTCATTTAAAAAAAAATGAGCCCAACCTCTATTGCAGCTATCAATTGACTCTGAAATTGTAAAGATAAATAAATAAATAAATTCATAAAATTAAACCCCTCATAGACATCTACAAATGATATATTTTTATAGAAAAACATAATATTACGAAATGACAAAATAGTTATAACATTTTGAGACTATACATTTAAAAAGAAAGACGTAAGACAATATTTCTCAATAAAATCTGTTCTTTTGATTTTGTCTTTCTTCATATTGTGTGGCTATGAGGTCCATGTTATACCTCTATTAGAATTGTAAATTGTTAGGAAAAAAATAGTATTCATCGTGGAGTTCTTAAACGTTGAATTAAGATTTTCTTTATCATCATCTTTGTATATGAATCAAAACCACTTTAAATAAATTTTATAAATTTTATTGTTAAAAAATAAACCCCGAGATTTCGCGACCAACTCAGTCACATAATTAAGAGAGAAAGAATACCAGAAAGAGATGTTTATGTACAGAAATAGTGAGAACAAATCACATTACACATAAATCTAATAAACTTTAATACACAATCCCTTAATATTAATTAGAGGAACACAACCCCTCCATTCATAAAAATAATATTAATAAAATTGTATGAATACCAACTACACTTTCAATATTTTGATTCTTCTACAATTAATCACCAGTCCAATAATATTAAAATCAGACGTGTTGTTGAAGACGCTTTTATAAATATTATAATTACAAATGTATTAATCTCAACTCAGGCTTTTTAAATATTAATGGAAATATATTTTAATTATAATATTAATTGATTTTGTTTTAAAGTTTATTACATTTATTGTTCTCACTTGATTTTATGTCTTTCTGTACATAACTACATATTATCCTGTTTTTTTTTCTCCCATTATTATGCGACTGAGTTAGTCGCAAAATTTCGGTTTTATTTATTTTAACAATATCGTTTTTTAAATTGATTAATAGTGGTTTTTACTTATACTTGTGTAAAGTTAATTTTGCCCTATTTTGTTCTTCTTTGCAAATGGTTTAATTTTTTATTCATAAATAAGTTAAATTGCATACAACAATGATACTGTATGATATAATATAAGTTATATATACAATAAATAATATAATATAATTATTTCACTTATGAATTTCAATTAAAAACTTATTTTTTTGATGTATATATTGTATTATTTATAATGAAACACTTCGATGAATTTTATGATGTAATATATTGTTATAATAAGTCTTATAATGTAAATATTGTTTTGTATAACATCATAGTATTGTCTCATTATATGTAGAGAGATATAATACAATGCTTATAATCTGCATAGCCATTTGACAAAGTTTTCAAAAGCTGGAAAAACACAGAAAAGAGAAGTGAAGATAGTAGGTAAGTATGAATGAATTTACGGGATTTGCCTTGTAGTAGGGATAATGTTTTTATTGTAGTAAAAACGTTTGCATTGTAGTGAAAAAAAAATTTTTGTAGTGAGACAATTTGCTTTGTAGTGAGAACGTTTGCCTTGTAGTGAAAAAATTTGCTTTGTAGTGAGAACGTTTGCTTTGTAGTGAAAAAGTTTGCTTTGTAGTGAGAACGTTTGCTTTGTAGTGAGAACGTTTGCTTTGTAGTGAGAACGTTTGCTTTGTAGTGAGAAAATTTGCTTTGTAGTGAGAAAATTTGCCTTGTAGTGAGAAAATTTGCTTTGTAGTGAGAACGTTTGCTTTGTAGTGAAAAAGTTTGCTTTGTAGTGAGAAAATTTGCTTTGTATTGAGAACGTTTGCTTTGTAGTGAGAACCTTTGCTTTGTAGTGAGAAAATTTGCTTTGTAGTGAGAAAATTTGCTTTGTAGTGAGAAAATTTGCTTTGTAGTGAGAAAAT
This sequence comes from Vannuccia rotundouncinata, assembly GCA_034780395.1. Taxonomy (NCBI): domain Eukaryota; kingdom Metazoa; phylum Platyhelminthes; order Proseriata; family Coelogynoporidae; genus Vannuccia; species Vannuccia rotundouncinata. Next base: position 14,484 of record JAUZNC010019536.1, read on the forward strand.
TTGCTTTGTAGTGAGA
>JAUZNC010019536.1:14599-25537 GCA_034780395.1 Vannuccia rotundouncinata
ACGTTTGCTTTGTAGTGAAAACGTTTGCATTGTAGTGAAAAAGTTTGCCATGTAGTGAGAACGTTTGTATTGTAGTGTGAACGTTAGTGAAAACGCTCGCATTGTAGTGAAAAATTTTGTATTGTAGTAAGAACGTTTGTTTTATAGTAATAGTAAATATCTTTGTTATTAAGTGTTTACGATAAAGTTTCGCAGAATTATTATCCTTTTTGTGGGGTGAAAATTAGAATAATCATCATAGCTTTTATCAAGTGTTTATATATATTGTTTAATACATGAACTAGCTTGATTACAAATTAGAACAATACACATAAAAATATAATGTGTCTAATATTTTCGGAATTGCTCATAGTTTTAAAAAATTTTGGTACTGAAAATCATTTTAGATTGTATATAGAATATAATTTCATTGAATTTTTTACTTATAACCTTATATTATTTATTTTAAATTATTATATTTAATTATTTTAATAATAAATATTGAATAACGAAACTTACGAATCATAATTGGAATTATGAATAAAAATAACATGAAGTTGTTTCACTATAAACCGGAATAAATTGCATGCGATTAAATTATACATTGAGTATGGCACATGATATTAAAATTTAATGAATTCATGTTGTATTAAGAAAGATAAAGCATCGATGGTAATCGTTAAAAAGTTTGTGTGTTTAATGATTTTTTACAAACATTTGATCATTGCTATAAATGATATTGTAATTCTAATTTAGATAGAAAAGCTTATCAATAAAACAGTTAATAAAAATATAAGTAAATGAATAATAATCAATGGTATGATATCTGATTAAACCATAGAAATTGAATAACTTATATCGCTTCCCTCCCTAGAAGAAACATAGCCTATCTTTTTATTACAATCGCGTAGCACAAATTAATTTTCATGTTTTTTAGAAAAATATGTATATGATACTTGAAAAAATCATTAATAAATTTATTAGTCAATTTCTATGGGAAAAATACTTTTAACTTTATTTTAACATTATAATACTCCAAACATTATATTACTCCATTTTTTAAGTAGTCAGTTGTAATATTTTCTAATATAATTTTTAATTATTTCTATGATTTTCAATGTCAAGTGAATTATCTAGCATAAACCATATTATCTATTTTTTTAATGTCTATATCCATAATTATATAGATATGTTCTATGGTAATATGGTCTAGATATATGTTCTAGATATATGGTAAAAATTGTTTAAAAATAAATGCTATTTATCGACGTTTTTAGCTGACATATTTGCGAATTATGAAAAATAAATCTCAATAAGAAATCAATGGGCATTTTTGTCAATAAAATTGTCATTCATTATTTAAAACTGTTAATTATTTTAAAATAATTCACAACCAAAAAAATCAATAGGTTATTTATATTTTTAATGATCAAAAACAATAGATATTATAGTTTATTTTGTAATAAAATACCAGCAAAATTAAAACAAAGTCTATTTCAATGGGTTAAACACTCAATTTCTTATCTAGCGTTTATTGATATCATTCATAATATCCGTCGTTTTAGATAAAATAAATATTAGGACAACGAAGTAATCAAAAATAATTTATAATTATTGTAAACGTTATACAAATTAAAGTTAAACTAAAAACTCACAAATTTACAATTAGGTAAATAGTTAGAAAATGTATAAATATTAAAATAGATATCATACAAATGCACAGATAATTCTTATCAAAATAATTTTACAAAATCAATGATAATCAATTTTACATTGTAAATCCACTAAATAATAATTATTTTCCTGAATTTGGAAAAGTTTCCAATGAAGGAACGATGAAAATCAATAATTTGACCAAACGCAAAAGGAACAAGAGACACCGAAAGATTCACAATTTTATCGACTTACCAGCCCATTGATTTCTTATTGAGATTTATTTATCATAATTCGCAAATATTTCACCTAAATACGTCTTAGATAAATAATTTACATTGATTAAAATAACTGTTTAAGAAGGTCTTTTTCATTTCATTTTTTTTCTATCAGTAGCTTTAACAAACAGTCTTTAAAAAATTTAACTTACATATTTTAATCATAGAATTTGATTAGAATAAATTTATAGGCATTTTTTATAATCTTTTTTTTCCCAAATTGTGAAACATTATATGTGTCTACCTTTGTGACTAATGAGTTTTAAATTGGTGTTAATGTTCAAAAAAGTTATATTTATTAACTAAATTATGATAATTAGATGTTTAATATATTAACATAATGTTTAAATAATTATTTTAATTTTGTATTGTAATGTGTCTCTTAATTTATTAATATTAATTACATTATGTTACTTATTATATTACATATCACATATCACATATTACATATCACATATCACATATTACATATCACATATCACATATTACATATCACATATTACATATTTATTGTTTTATTTTTTTATTTCACCATGCATGGAAAAGTTGAGGAAAGAATAATAAAGATGCTCTATAAAATTTTAAAATTTCATTACATCTTTTATTTATACCCTATTTGGAGATATGAATTTCAATTTCGATATATATCCTTATAAAAAACGATCATCTGCGGTCCAACAATCATTATTCTCTAAAATGGCGATGTTATAACTATAAAGGCTGGTTTGTTTGAAATAATAAATAATAAAAATAAAAAGTATATTTTTATATTTATAAAATGCTCAGCAGTTTCAACTATTTTATCATTTCCAAGTTTCTTTAATTTGATATCACTACGATGATCTGCAAAACGGTCCGAAAATTCTTCTTTATTCCTATTTGGCCTATATATGTGGGCTTACAATTGTTGCAGGTAATACAATAAATACAATTTGGAATAAGTACCAGTTATTTCATTTCTGATAGTGTTATTTTCAGTAAAAATTGGTCAACACTTATATCGAGAACGGTTACATTGTTTATTCAATGTGGTACTTCTAATAGTTCGTATTTCTTTTCTGTTTAACTTTCTATATGTTCAATAAATGATTTAAATGTTTTTGGTTTATAAGCAACCATGGGTGGTTTAGGAAAAACTAATTTTAATTGGTCTGTTTGGGCAATATATTGATTGAAATAATTGTCATATAAACTAGACGAAAGATTGGTTATTTTCTGATGATAGCTAACTACACATCGTATTCAGTTATTGAATTTGCAATAGTATTCTCCATTAATAAGTTGCTACATTTGCATAATTCATTACTCTATCGATAATAATATTATCTTTATATTATTAAATATAAACACGAGATAAAAGTATTTTTTAAATTGGTTTTTATATAAATTGAAATTACTTTTCTGAGAAACAAATATACGTTGAAGTCATAATTGAACATTCAGAATTCCAAGTTTACAATTGTATAATTGTAGCGTAAGTAAAAAATTGCGTCTAATGTTTACTAATTAAATCAGTACCTACCCATTTTCCAGTCTTTTAAGTATATTGTAAGAACCAGAAAATTATCATTTGATTTTGTAATATTAATTTCCATAGACATTACACTGTATAACTATATATGTATAGATAATTTATGTCTATCTGTTTATATCATAATATGATATCATGTCGATTGCAAAAAAGATTTATTTTCGTTTTAATAACGGTTTTATCCCCCGGTAAGACTCTCAACGCATGAGGCCAATTAGATGTAAAATTAATGATTCCCAAATTAATTCTATTTTTACTATTAGAAGGAGAATCACAAATCAAATGTTATCATTATGAAACTCAACAACCACTTGTTGAAACTAACCCATCTACTGATCATTTTTTTTAAAGTGTGTTAAATATAATTTTTTTGTTTGAATTTATTATAGATTATTTTTTAATCGAAATGTATGGGTTTTCGTGTTTGATAAAGGACCTGAAATGTCTGGCAAGCAACCACCGAGTAAAATGAAATTAATGATTTGTGTGTACCTACAATAACTACAGTATATATATATATATGTATACAATATATACAGTAAATAAACATAGTTACAATATAATTTTATTTTTTCTCAATAGATTAATAACATTAAAAGATAAAAGGTATTTTCAACCCAGGATAGTTTTCGAAAAGTTAATTTTAACAGATTGTAAGTATTTTAAATTATTTTTAATAAAATAAGTCATGGTTTGTTGTCATGACTACAACTTCATTAATAATTTAATTTTAAATTATTTGTCATAATTTTTTATAAAATCTATCACAATATAAAAAATTCTAAATTAAAATTATCACAATAAAATTAAAAAATGTATAAAATTAGCTGCTAAATATATATATATATCATTTTTTCATTATTTATTTTTTTATTTTATCATTTCCAAGTTTCTTTAATTTGATATCACTACGATGATCTGCAAAACGGTTCGTTGCAAAACGGTCTAAATATATATATTTAGCAGCTAATTTTATACATTTTTTAATTTTATTGAATTTTTTATTGTGATAGATTTTATAAAAAATTATGACAAATAATTTAAAATTAAATTATTAATGAAGTTGTAGTCATGACAACAAACCATGACTTATTTTATTAAAAATAATTTAAAATACTTACAATCTGTTAAAATTAACTTTTCGAAAACTATCCTGGGTTGAAAATACCTTTTATCTTTTAATGTTATTAATCTATTGAGAAAAAATAAAATTATATTGTAACTATGTTTATTTACTGTATATATTGTATATATATATATACTGTAGTTATTGTAGGTACACACAAATATATAGATTATAATATACTTATAATATGTGGGAATGTAAATGATAAATATTATTAGTAACACAAAATAAATACCATTTAAATAAATATATATACATACAAATATGTGTTATAAATAGTTACAAGTTCAGAAAATTGTTTGTAAGAATAAATAAAGTTATTATATTATATATTTGCATAAATTCATGGTTTAAAAAGCGTCTAGTCTGTCAGGGCCGAAAAGACAGTCTACAAGGGTGTCCTTCAGGCAGCGCACAAATATTATTTTATTAATGGCATATTCAGCACTGCGAGCCATTCTAAATTATATTTAATCAGATACAGGAAACGAACTAAAATTGTAAAGATAAATACTATCAAATATATGGCATTTCTGCTTGGTTGTGTATATTTCCAGAATAAAAGTTACTTTGTTAGAATGTTTACAGTAATTCCTATAATTCTTATAAGCAAAACAGAAGCGGTAGCGGTAAATAAAATTCTTTAACAACATTTATATTTAATTTAACGAAAGTATTATATATATAACGAATTATACTAATAACTTTTATTTTTGATAAAGGTTCCTTGAGAATACACACCACATCTGTATGCTACATTATTCATTACTATTTTCGAGTAAGTTTTATCCAAGTAAGACTCACAACAAATTAAGACTAAATTGTCCAAATTGAGACAAATTAAAACTTCTTTTTGACAAGTCGCTTATACGCATTTTTATATTTCACTCCATTGTGTAAACTGCTAATGCTAAAGAATACAATATCAAGTACAATACATTATCAGTATTAAATATATGAAAATAATTAATGAAAGTGTGTCTATAGACATAACAATTTAATTATTTTATAACTTGTGAATTGATTGTCATTAAAACGTGGATCATCGCTTTAGGTTGAGAATATTTCTCGCGTCATCTCCGTCTCAGTCGTCATCATCGTCTTTCTATCACTGGAAACTCTTTCAGTCATCGTCGTCTTTCCTGCACTGAAAACTATTTCAGTCATCGTCGTCTTTCCTGCACTGGAAACTCTTTCAGTCATCTCTTGGCTTGACTTCTGTGGATGTGGTTCTGTGTCGTCTTCACCTAGTTTCAAAGCGGCAATACGACCCTCCCTAGACACATCTTGTCTCCATGTTATGCATGAACATAAATCGGAACATAATATGCAAACAATGAAAAGAAATACAATTACACCTATATATATAACAAAGGGAAGATACAACATCACTAATTGGATTGGTTTAAATGCAGCGACAACGCTTGTGACTAAGTACGGAAAATTTTTATTTGGACAAAAGTAATTCTTAAGAGAATAGTTAAATCCTTGTTTTGCTTCATAGGTCTTTTCAAACATTGCATTCCATAGATTGATCGCTGCGACCCAATGACCCAGCTGGCTGAGATGAAAAAAATCATCAGCGAAGTAGCGTTCGTCAATTTCACCATTCGATTTTTTGGGATTTTTTAAGTGTTCGAATATTCTTTGGATTACAACCACAAAGTCACTATTTCCCGCATAACGTCCACTATTAATTAATTCTACCGCTGTTTTCTGATATTTTGTACTAATCATGGATATTTGTGGAATAGCTGATTTCAAAGTTAAACATCGGCAAATTGAAGACAATGTCTGGTTAATGACCTTATCACGTTTAGTGCTGCCCTCTGGTGAGGTTAGAATAGGCACATTTACTATGTTAATAAGATTAATAAATGCTCGAGGTAGCTTTTCCTGAAGCAAATCCAATCCTGATTGCAATCGTTGATGGAACATTTGCGATGAAAAATCTTTTGCTCGTAGACAAGTATGACAGATGTCATTGTTGCCAATGAAAATGTTTATAAGCTGAAAATATACCAAAACGTGTTAGTTAATAAAACGGAAAATGAAAAATGTTGAACAAGCTTGAGGTCAATGCAATACGTTATAGAGAGAGCATTGCTGTGCATAGCTGACAATTAACTTAATTGGCAATTACAACATTTATTGTGAATTAACTTTTATAATGTAAATAGTAGTTGGCAGTGAAGCATGCATTTTGCTTAAAATTAATTCGTTTGTCTTTGTTAAATATGGATGTTATTGCTGTTATGAACGCTATCGGTCAAGGAAGACCCCATCAACTAATCAGGGACCGAATGAATCCATTGCAGTTTTATACTGATAACGAATCAATTGTATTGTGATAATTTTCTATATTAATAAACTATAATAATTTTACATATGAAGCTACCAATAAAAGACAGAAAATAATCAATATATTATTGAATTTATAAATATATAAATAGCCTAGGTATTACACTAATCTATAACTATTAAAGTGTTTAGTGTAGTGTCTAGATGATTATAACACTAATACGTAGATAATTGAACGATTGTAATTTTTTATTTTTGAGTGATTGTATATTAAAATCGTACACTATTTAAAAAAAAACAACTATATTTTGTGATCTTTTTATTATTCATTCAAGAATTAATTTCATTCATAGACATTATATATCTATACGCCGGCTAAGCATATCATATTAGATTGCAGATCTAGTTGTAGTTATAGTGTCATGTCTATGATTTCATCAAAATTGTATTGTATGCTTACCTTCCAATCTTTTTTCATGTTAACTTTTCCGCTATTCTCCATGCTTTTAATTAAGCGTTCTATTTGTATTTGTAATTCTTCCGTTGTGTTCCCATTACCGGCCATATTGAAATCGGTTTTAGAGTCAATATTTTCCGTTGAAAACCCGATCAAATTGGGATTGTACAATCGAAGGATGTTGGGAAAGGTTGGATTGCTGTAGAAATCTTTACTACCCCCAATTGTAAAAGCGTTTTCAGGATTATTCTTGAGAAGTGACGTTACCCCATTACCTGTAGTTAACGAATCCCCAATTGCAGCGATAACGTCAATATCTTTCGGAGTAAGTTTGTGAATAGAATCTGGTTTTACGCCATCGAGGGATTTTGCATCTATAATGCATTTGAATTCTGGTTGAAATGTTGCTTGCTGTAACATTAATTTCCATGAATCTAAAAATAAAAAGCTGAATTATTTAAAATTAATTAATTTAAGGGTTAAAAGATTACAAAAATGCTATTCAAAGTAAACCTATTCCATATTCAATGTTTTTAATTATAGATGTAAAATTATAAATTATAATTATAATAAATCTAACTTGTATAATACACATTTCACAATGTTAACTATTTAGTTAATATATGGATACTAGAAATAAGTTATAAACCTTAATAGCTTGGACATTATTTACAATTAAAATTACAAACAGAGTATATTTCATTTTGTAAATATAAAATTGACTTTTTAAGTTAGATAATAAACCACATAAAACAATTGCTGTTAGTTGTTAATCATTAACATAACCAAAGTAATCGCTAAATGGAAATGTTAATTTTCAATTTTAGTATTGCTTAACTAGATAAAAATTATGTTTTTTAATGTTAAAAGTTTTATATTAAACTAATTAAAACAATTTAATTATCTACACTCTTGTTAATTTAATTTTAAAATTAAAATTAAAAATTACTTTTTAGCCAATAAATATAATCAAAATATATCAGGAAATGTTAGAACTAACTTAAAATAAAATATAATCCAAATGTTTTATAAAGTTTCATGGTGATCAATATTCAATTATTATTTAGATTGAAAAATAAAATTCACATTCAAAAAAGTTTTTATAACAATTAATCGTTAAGTTAGATTAATCAATTTCGAAATTTTCTTCAGAATTAATTATTTTCCGTTTTCGATTAGTAAATTGACATTTGAATTCGAAGAGGAGCTGCTGTTGTTGTTGTTGTTGCAGCCTCACTCCATCAGATGGCTAGCGAAGGCTATCATTGCCGTCAGATTGTCTTAGAGTGTGGATGGTGGCGGGAATTGGGACCTCCGAAGAATTTTGAAGAGGCTGTGTCAATGCAATCTATCAGCCATTGTTTCATAGTTTTGGTGCCTTTTGGGTGGCATCTAGGACAAGTGGTCTCTTCTGTTGTCGAGAGATTTGGTTTTAACAGCGTAAGTTTTAGACATAGACATTTCACGAATAACGTATAATTCATTAGTGTTTATATAGAAGATCATGCTGACTTGGTGGGTCTTTGAATTTTGATTTTAGGGTTGACTTCGAAATCTCCCAGAAAATAGGTTTGTTTTGATGTTTTCTTTATTTTTTGAAGACCGCAATGGCGGGCAACCCATTGTTGAATCATTTTTCTGATATAGTTGTGTATATTGATCTTTAGCAAGGCAAGATCAGTTGCTGTTGTAGGTAGGTAGGTAGAAGTCGGTGAGGCCTCACACCAGAGATTGGCGCGGGTAGGCTATCACCTCCTCGGGGTTTGTGTGGAGAACTGAGAGGGGGGGGTTGGGACCTCCAAAAAGCTTCGTTCTGAGAGAGTAGAGGGCTGGGCAGTCAAGGATCCAATGTTGGATGGTTTGAGGAGCCATGTTACATTTTGAGCATGTGGGGTCTTCTTCCTTTATGATGGCTCTGTAGGCTGCCAGTCCTATGTGATGCCCTGTTCTGAGTTGGGCAATTGTTATCGCATCTTTTTTGTTTTTGGAAATCTTTTTCTGCTTGCTCGCATAAAAGATGGTTAGCAGAGGATTTGTTGTTTTTCGTCTTTCGTGTAGCTGGATACAACTGCCTTGGCTGCTTCCCAGCTGATGGTTTTGTCTTTACTGTTGTTGTTGGTGCATGCGGCTGTGGCTAGTTCGTCGACTTTTCGTTGCCTGGTAACCCTGCATGGCCCGGGACCCATTGGAGGTGGATGTGGTGCTTGCAGGAGTCTAGGTTGTACCTGAGAATAGCTATTTCAGTGTTGCCTTTGGTGTACCTACTTTGGAGAGCCATAATTGTGGACTGACTGTCACCCCAAATTAGGACTTTTTTGATATTCTATTGAGAGTTCAGCCACTCAATAGCAAGGTTGAGACCTTGAATCTCTGCTTCAAAAGAGGATGTGTAAAGTCGGCCTTTTTTCCCTTTGCAATGGATGATTGTGGGTTTGTCTGGGGGTCCTGTAGTTACTACGAATGCGTGGATTTTTTTGATAGCAAAGAAGAGGCTGTCCAGTTTCCATTTTGACACCAGTTCCATGTTGCTTTGGAGTGCAAGTTGACGCCTGGTTGTCTGGTAATTGTCAATGGAGAGTTTGATAGCCGAGATATAATGTTTGGGTTTTTGCCTCCAACTTGACCTGCTCTTCAGTCTGTGTTTGATTTCTCTGCTTGCTATTTACTTTATTGGGTTGTTGTCCGGAAAGCGTAAGGATTTTTCGAATGCTATCTGGGTCATTTTTATGATTCTGATTATGTACGAGGGCACATTAGCTTCGAGTCTAAGGGCGTCAGTAGGAGCAGTTCTGAGCTGGCCAGTGACAATTCTGAGAGCTTCATTCTGCATCTTCTCTAGTTTTAGTTTGTTTGTATTAGGAAGCCCATGGTTGCCATCCTGGGCTGTAGTAATCTATTATGCTTCTGATGATGGATACCTAGATTTTCCTTAGCCGTTTAGGTTTCCATCCCCAGCTTTTGGCTGCACAGGCTGCACAGGCTGTTGTCCGAAGTCTGGGTCACAATTTCCATACAGCTTGAGCAAACACATAATATATATATATATACACACTACATTGGTCTTATAGGAGAATGGAAAGGGGTGGGTTGGGGGAGCCAGTTTTGGAGATCATCATCTTCTACATGTAACCTTTTTATCAGAAACATAAGCTTTGCAGGGTTCGATTTAGTGATGGTGTTGTATAGGATGATGCTCTTTTTTTGTGATAAAAATTTGGGGTTAGTTTTGTATGCCAAACTTTAATTGACTATTTATATTGTTTTCATTTTGAGTTGTGAACGGGAACATTTTAATATTATTAAGATAATATTTGTTTAATCGTAAAAATAAAGTATGTTGTTTACTAATATAACAGTTAAATATGTTGTTTAATTTTTAAATATACAAAGTATAGGTCGTTTCGTAAAAATTTCGTATTTGAGTTTTTTTAATATTTATTAACAATTTACCTATTAACAAAATATATTAACAATAATACAAAAGTTCAGAATTACAAATAAGAGTATAGAGTCTAGAGTTACAAATAATAACCACAATTTTCAATAATTTTTTCAAAGTCAGCTTCCATATTTCTGAGGGCCTTTCTCATGCGGATAGTCGTGAACGACGGTA
>JAUZNC010019547.1:0-25528 GCA_034780395.1 Vannuccia rotundouncinata
TCCCAAAACTATCAACGTCACAAAATTTTTGAAATTTTCAGCGAATAGAAATGCAGATAACACGTTTTTGAAAATCTCAAATTTAACATACCGTCGGTAAAAGGTTAATTTAATCAAAGAATAGCAAAAAAATAAATATTAGCTGTAAAACTTCCATAATAGAAAACTATCAGTGGGCATATATTCATAACATATAAAGAAATGAGAAAATAAATTTTAAATGTACAATGCAGCAAACATAAATAGGGGTTAGTTACATTAGCTGATTACTGGGTTAAGAATAAGTTTGTGTTAACATATTAAGTTACCTTTACAAATGAACTCATGATTCAAAGTAGTTCAGGATATCTGATTGCATTAAAAAACATATTATGAATTGTTTAAAATTATCAAAAATATATTTTAATAAAAAAACTATGTAGGTAATTGTTCTGAAATCTAACAGTTAAAACTATTCAAAATTATTAGGTAATTATAAATCTATATAGTTAAATAAATATATAATAAGACGATAATGCATATTAAATGTATTAATAGTTCACAATTAAAATAAAAAAATGTTGAATACTATTTAATACTGCATAATTTCAAATTAACTGTACTAAACTACTATAAACATTAATGAGTTAGAAACTAGTTAAGAAATGTCTCAATTTTTAATTATAAATAGACAAATAAATACACAATTAACATCTAAGTATCTGCTGATATATTAGTTCTTGTTCAATATAATTATGTGAATTCCAGTCAATAATATTTAACATATACAATATTATGTATTTTTAACAAAAGAAGTAATAAAAATGAGGTATAAAATTGTATTAATTTTAAGGAATGTAAATAAAATCACACATATTAATCAGATGCAGAATTATGCATGTTTTAACCCTAGGACATATTCCGTGTGACAAAAGATAATGGTAAAATATTCAATATTTTGTGATATGTATTGAAAATTTAAGTAATATTTATTATTTAGTTTTTGAAATAATCCCATGTTAAAATTTAACATTTTAAACATTTTAGTGAATTTTGACCAAAAAAATATATAGGATTTTTTTGTATTTCCTAATCTATTGCTAAAATCAACATTAGACAATCAAAATCAAGCAGAACAATTAAATTATCTTTTTTTAGAATAGTAAGCATTCATAGAAAATTTACAACAAAATTTACTTTATTTGGGTACTTTTGTCCCATCAAATATGTTTACAAAATTATTTTTACTGATACATAATGGTTAATTAATGTTTGGCCAGTTTTATAATTGCCAATACTTAACAATAAGTAATATTTTTTTAATTAATTGTTTTATAATGCTTCTATGATTTTAATATTGAATATACAAATAAAATAACATTCTATGATTTGATGTTATTATTTATCAAGTCAATTAATAAATTTTAAATAATCGGATAAGAAAATAACAAAGATTTACTTTTCTGATTTAAGCAGAGTAATGCCTTTAATATGAGATATCAGGATACTGTTAATAATAATATTGATTGATTATAGGGTTCATACACTAGTTGCAAAAAAATCCCTGACTTTTCCAGGCTTCTCAGAGCTGGTTTTTAAAACTTCTAGAAAAAATGTCCAATGGGTGTCAATAATGAAGACTTAAATATAACACGCAATAAGTTTATACTTATAATACAGTTAATAAGCATAATTAATATATTATAATAAGAGTGGATTTATTTTCTTATGCCAAATAGTATACATATACTCACTTTTAATATAACATGTTATTTCAAATAAATCTAACATATAATAGTTAAATATTTACTGCACTATGTTTAAATATTTGTAGAATAATTATTTTTAAAAGATGAAATTTTAAATTTTAATAAATCATCTTTTTAGTATTTTTTTGGAGGGGGTGGAAGGGGACCTGCAGTCCTGCTGCAATCCCAATATGCAGGCATCCTAGGAGGCCAGAATCAAATTTCCAGAAGATAACAATCTCTGGTGCCATATGGCAACTTGGGAATGTGGGCTTTAAAACAATGCACCCAGCATAGACATAGAATGAATCAATAGGCATCTAAATAGTAAATTTTATGAGATAATATAAAATAGAATGCAAATTATAGGCTTCAAAAATGTATTAAATAATTAAAAATCACTTAAAATTTATGGAATTCCATAAATTTCTGGACATTTACAGGGTTCATTTACACTGAAATAAAATGAAGCCCTGACATAAGTTTAATTAAAAATAGGTCATATTTTTTACTGACATTGCAATAATAATCAAGATAAATACATATTAGAACAATATTAGTTAATATAAATACATATTGAAATAACAATTGTTATATCAAACACAATTTCAAATACAGAGTGGCCATATTATATCATATTTGTTGTATTGATTGGTAGGTACATTAAAACATATATTTTTATGTTTTTTAAGTATAATTTTTAATTTTATGATTTATCTAGAATGCTGTGCAGTGATATTTAGTAGAATGCAAGATATAATGACAAGTATTTATACTATTGAATACAGAATTTTGGCTGCAGTGTGGTCATTTGAATTGGACAAAACATGAACTGCAATGATGTCACTGAGAAAAAAATTACAAGAATGATTTGATGGAGAACCAACAAATGGTTGTATAATCAAAACATGGGCCAATAAATTGTTTGAGACCAGTTCAATTAATGACAAAATTTAGAGTGGTTGGCCAAATGATAGGAGATAAAGTTGATGCAATAAATGAAGCCATAACTGCAAACCAAACAAACATTAGCACAAATGCTTTCTGATGAGCTTTAACTACCAAAGACAACCATTCAAAGGATTTCAAAAAGAGAAACCAACAAAAGTCCAGTTTCTGAAACTTGAAGATTATGAGAATTGAGTGTGTTGTAAAATACAACAGTAAGCAGTGTATTTAACTAACAAAAACTCAAAAACTTGACATTTTGTCAAATGAGAAATCCCATTTCTGGGAGAAAGTGTATTACTATTAATCAAAAGTTATGGTTTGGGCATCTATGTATGAAAACAATTTGATTCGACCTTACTTAATTGATGGTTTAGAAGATGCCAATTGTTATAAACAACTTTTAAATGAGAAATTCATTCCTGAGTTACAGTGCAGACAACTGCTTAGCTTTAATCTTGCCATTACCAACAAGAGGGGGCAACTTTTTTGAATCATATATTTACAGTAGGTTGGGTTGGAAAATTAGGACCCACTCTATGGCCTCCTAGAAGTCCTGATTTAACTCCATATGATAATGTCTTTTGTGCATTGTGAAGAAGTGTGATCATAGTCAAAATCCCCAGACAGTTCAAGAAATCAAGGATGCAGTAATCATTGCTTTACAAGAATTCAGTGTTAAAACTCGACTAAAAATTCACCAGCAAACATTTTAATAAATTGAATTTGTGTATTGAGAAAGAAAGTTTGCAAGTTGACCCATGCATGGTTCCTACACAATTTTCTAAAAAAATTCCATGACTTTTCCAGGTTTTCCAGACATTTTCAAAAAATTCTAGACTTTAATTATTATAATTCAATATAAATTTTTAAATTATATAATAATTTATTATTTTTTGAACATTATGTAGAAATGCAAAGATTTCTTTTTGGTATTGTGAAACAAAATTCCCTGACTTCTCCAGGTTTTCCAGACCTTTTGAAAATTCTCTTACTTTTCTAGGTTTTCCAGAAGCATAGGAACCAGAATACAGAAATAAATAATTTATCAATTGGGCCATTCATTTCAATATTTTTTGGGTGTTTCTATGAACCTTTTTAATGTATATTTTAATGAATTAATCCATTTGAATGTATCCTGTACATGTATCAATCAATCAATCCTAGAAATATGATATAATAAATTATTTTTTTAAATTTGAACTATAAGGACTTCTGCCCTTCTGATTGACCCTGAATTGCTATGAACCCTGAAAATAGTATGATTTTTATGAAATTATCAGATGTGTTATATAATCTTAAGATTGAATAAATCTATCAAATAAAATGTATTTGTCTAATAAAATATAATGAAATATTATTTGGTTTTAAAAAGATCTTTATAATCTGTAAGTAATTGCATAATAAAATATGTAAAATTATATGGTTGGATTTGAAATGGGAAATAAATGTGATATTTTGTAATTTTTTTTAGATAAATTATTAATGAAAAAAAATGATTTTATTTTATTAAATGAATTCCCTTTGCTTAAGTACCTACCAAATCAATTTTTTTATAAATATATATAGAAAGGCTTGAAGCTTAAATTTTAAATGTTAGGATCTAATAATTGCCAGATATATTTTTCTAGGGCTAAATAGAATGCAGGCTGGACCACTATACATTAGTTCATTATTATTACATATTATTATATATTATAGATTGTCCATAGGTGTTAAGAATCTCAACATCATAAAATCTCATAGGTGTTGAAAATAATTTTCTAAAATATAAATATAATTTAAACTATAAAATGTATTAACATATTTTAAAATTTTTATATCAATACATACATATATTATTGTTTCCAGAAATTTGTTTGAGATTATTTATATAGTTTATGATAAAATTTTTCATGTGGGTCAAGCCTATATATAGTTCAGGCCAGATATAGCCTAATAAGGATATGTCTGGCCTACATTATACAGCCAAACCTATCTTACACTAGATAATTTGAATTAATATTGACAAATATCTAGAGTATAATTGTCATGGAATGCAGGCTGGGAAATATCATATAAAACATATATTATTTAATCAAAACTGTTTTATAATATTATAAGTAAACCTTATTATACATATTATTATAGCTGAAATTAAATATTTAAAAATATTTTTGGAATATCATAAATATTCTAACACCTATGAGATTTTGTAAATGTCAAGATTTTTGAAACCTATAAAATTAACAAATATATATGTTTATGTTAAAATTGTAGCAATATATTACTTATACTCTGTTTACTTGCAAAAAAGATGGCTAAACTTAAGGATATCATAAATTGAAAGACTAGAAAACACAAAATATATTTTTGTAAAAAAGTAATTATAGTGGCCTATAAAAAAAATCTCTCAAAATTGTCTGTGCTTGGTTAATTATTTTTAACTGCGTTAGGGTGTTTACGATTAGGTTATTTTTAATATGATACTGTTTTTAATATAATAAGAAAACATTTATTTCAGATGAAATATAATTTTCACCTTATTATTAAAATCGAAATAGATTGATTTATGAATGAATCATAAAATATAATAACTTCCAAGTTTGCGAAGCTACGTCTACGATATAAAAAACGAAACCGTCAAGATTAATAATAAATAAAATTACTGCATTTAAATAATCGATGATATTCATAAAACCCTTATTAAAATAAGAAATTTAATTTTAATGTTAATGTTAAACGTGGTTTATATCGTCAATTTTTGTATTTAACAATGAATGCATTAAATGAATATATATATTTTTTGCACAGATGTATTCGCAGATTACAATTATTTTTAATTAATCTTATAATATGTTTTATATAAAATGTGAATATAATCTAGGAGCTATTCAGATTTTGTATATGCACTATATATCATGGACCGAGTCATATATTTTAAACTATTTACTACCTTTACATAGCTGGGTGGGCAAAAAGTCACCAGATTACATTAAATTACAAGCTACACTGTTTTTACCACATCCAACTAAACGAAGAAGGTGATTTAATAAAATATATTAATATAATTTCGTTACAAAAAGATGGGAAGCCTAGTCTTGTGGATCTCTTTTATTACTATAAAATCATAGACATCGAATAACATTTATATAATATTCGGGTTGATCGATGGGATAACTTTTGAAATTATATAAATTGTAACTACGTACGGTAGATACTTTTGGACCACAATGTATTACATAAAAAAAATATATGTGTATATAGTAAAACGGAATGCTTTGGTCTTTAACAAATTTATTTACAATTATCCAAACTGGAAAAGTTTTTGTTATACTATATTTTGATACAAAAATTAAGTATTGGACGACATTTAAATATTACTGTAACAACGCACACTACATAAATATTTAGAGTTTACAAAACTTGGAAAGTCTACGCCTCTACTTTGATACAAACTCGTTGGCAATGAACCTCAGAATAATGTCTTCCAGTAGGTTTGTGAGTTTGTATGGCTCATAATTGTGCAAAGCATGTATTTGTTTTCAGTTTACGGAGGGGGCTAAAGAACGTCACTTTTTACAAATGTGGCTGCTTCGGCTCATTGTACTGAGCAGGTACGGAGAGAGCTCAAAAAAGTTTGTTGCGACTTCACAACTTCGGAAGCAATCAATTAAGTGTTGTCTAATATTGAAACATTGTAGATGGCCCATGCATAACATCTTGCAAGGTCGTAGACTCTAATATCGTGCGGAGTGTTGTTGCGGCTCTGCACCAAACAATTTTCGAATTCTACTTAACTGTAAGATACTAGTACCTGTATACACTAATACTATAGTATACTGTCCAGCGTCTCTATAGTGACAGTTCACCTCATAGGACAAATTATAAAGTAGACACATTTGTGGTGAACAAGCAACTGGGTTGTTGGACAACAACAACAACAACAGAAGAATAAGGAAAATTATTATTTGAATATTCGAAAAATCCAAACGTCGTTTTTTTGGCGACCGGTATATATATAATTAAGCACTCAACTCATTTATTTAAAGTTTTTTCGTCACTGCTGTTAAAGTAGAATTTTTATCTATTTTTCCAAAAGTTTATCCAGATAAGAATAAAATATCTAAAACTAAATTAAATTAAATAAGCATCTAATATGGTCCAAGGTAATACAATTTAAATATCTAAAGGAATCGATTTGTTATGTCGAGTCCTCGCAATACAATAGGGCCCATTTTCAATATCCTCAAAACTGGGGATACTATCATGACAATTGATATCGCAATAATATATTTAAGTTGAATACGATATCAAATTACGATCATGATCCCCGGTAGCGGCCTATTTATATTAAAATAAATAATCAATATACTAATATATATACGCTCCTTTTAATCATTTTATAACGATAATATGTGGATATCTATATTTTTATCATCGTTTAATAAATGAAAGTAAGGACAAATTCTCCCCAGTGGAATCAATTGCATCTCCTTTTGTAGCTCGCAACAATATTGTTTCACATTTCGAATATGTTTGGTAGTCCTTCTGATTAAAACGGTCTTTGATACACACAGTAAACAAATCAAGTGCTTAAAAGTATATCTGCCGATAATAATCTTTTGGAGTTTCGTGAAATTCAGGCAGAGCATCTCCTGATTCATATCGTTCAGGCATTTTCTTTTTACGAGGCAATCGAAGTAACATGTGCATTATAATTGTTTCCGTAAATTCAAAACTTTTTGCCGAAAGAAGTAAAAAATTTCTTCAAACCTTAATTTAATCAAAGTTTCAAAAGTGGCATTTAATTGCTACACTTTTGACTTCTGCAGCAAAACAGTCAACACTTTGTCAACGCTATCATCAGTATTTCTAATGGATAGATAATTTAGCTCATTGCGATAATGCACAAACATATTAATGATATTGGCTGCTAAATATTTCTGAAATAATTGAAACATTTCCATAAATTCCATTTATAGAAATATTTATAAATTAATTCACTAAATTAAAGTATCTATAATATGGTCTGAGATAAAATAATTTAAATATTTATAGGAATCGATTTGTATCAACATTTTTTTTTAAATATGCAGATATATTGATATTAATTTTATTTTATTTATAATTTCTCGCATTGAATGTTAAACATTTTTCAATATTAATTTAGCTATTATACAATATCAATTTAATATACCTCATCAATATAATATATAGTATTTATAAATCTCCTATAATAATTTAATACTTACGTTTAAGCTCTTTTGAATATAATCCATTTTTAGATAATAATGTAATATAAATTTATCAACTGTTAAGATAGATCCGATAGATGAATGCAGGCACTATTACAAACATTGTGATTGTTCGAATCAGTTATAATTATAATGCGTAACTTCTTCTCATTAGAATAGCCATATATGCTTTCCTCTATTTACACGTGTATAGGTACATATTAAACACTTCGTCACAAATACACGATAAAAGATTGATGCAATAATAATGGATTTAGTTAGATAACCTTCGTCTACAATGAGATCTTGCACTATATTATAGGTATATTATACCTACATAATTGCAGTAATGTATCTCCACTTCATTGACATATACGAAACTATATAAGGGGTACGTAACTTGTCTATATGATATTTTCCAATATCGGTAATTTTATGTGTTAGTATTCACAGGATATTCTAGTTGTAACCATTATCAATAAAATATAGGTAAAGGTTTATATATATATATATTATTGCTACAGACTAAGTAAAAATTTCCTTTATAAAGTCATTTCCTTTTATACTATATTCAATGAAATATAGCCGACTCTGAGGAAAAATCCATTTTTGCCTCGACCACTAACAACAGTACGCTTAAATTATGAGATACTGCAGGCTTACCTATACAATTGCCTATAAGTGAGTGATGTCAGAGAATTATTTATTCATACAGAAACTACGAGGGTGAGATGGGAGCCAGGATATGCACACACTTTCATTGTGGTAAAACATAAAGACTCAATTATATAACTAAGAAATTATATGCTCCAGTTAAACTTCACGTATCCTTGAATGAATACATTTTTTTAAATACTAGCCGGCAGGAATACGAAATATTCTCTTCCGGCCACTTTTAATCCTCTATACCTAATTGTATAATGTAATTAATATCGTTTCTTAAAAAGTAGCTTAAATTAAAATAATTATCACATTTCATTTTAAATTAAAAAAGATTAACATTTGTCCCGTTCAAGGATCTTTTTTTATAGTGTATAAGTGACGAAATTAAGCCCGAGGAGAGGAGCAGTGGACCCTTTACGACACCCCCTCCCCCCTTCTGGCTATAGGCTAAACCTTTAAAATTTGCAATTAAAGTTATGCAAATTTTAGGTTTTGTGATCAAGGCAAAGACCTATAGCCAGAGGGGGGGGGGGGAAGGGGTGGAATAAAGGGGCCACTGCCCCCCTCCTCGGGCTTACCAAAAATATATTTTTTTATTAATTTTCAGAATCGATCAAAAACTATTTTTGTTAAGTTCTTTTTTTCAGCACTCGCCCCCCCCCCCCCCACTAAAGAATTCCTGACTAGGATCCTCATGCAAGGATAATTAATGTAATCACTGTCACACTACATAATTATCAATAAAAGAATGTGGAAATAATTAATTTCACGATATTTGAAAAGTACTTTTTAAATGAGTGAATGTCATTTTTTGCCAAGTGCATGGAAAACTTTACATTGCATGTAGAATTGAATTTATCCTACAACTAATATGAGAAATGTATATTTAACAAGTCGTAGTTTATTTTTTGATAATTTTCTATAAAACAGTAGAAAATTATTTAACATTAGGAGAAAATCATGTAACAGTAGGAGAAAATCGTTTAACAATACAGCTTACGTAGATTTCACATGATATTGGGAGGTTATATAATTACATGTTGATAGTAACTTTCTTGTCAGCCTTTTCAATTGTGAAGCAGATTGTATCGTCATTGTTATTTTTAGTAATAACCTGCTCATTTATCGTGACCCGTGAAGGAGATTCCTGCATATTGGTGCATTGTAATGCATTGGAAATGATCAACTTCCGCAAGATGTTTTTTGAAACTTAATTAAACCCTATCTGCATTAAACAAATGGCCGATAAAAGATTTACTAACTGAGTTTGGGATTGATGTATTTCTAGTTGATGTATTCTCAAAGGCAAACATTTGTACCACACTTTAGATACAGGACTATTTAGAAGTAAGAGATAAAAAGAATCATGACCTTTCTTCCCACTATTTGTTGGCCTGTATGACACTAACAATTTTTAAAGACGAACAATACATTTCTTTCGGCCGACATTCGGCTCAGCGACAACGATTTTTGGTTCTAGTTTGGATTGAAATAAACCAAAATGTTGGGATTTAGTGATATGTTCTTTGTACTGCAGTTTCTGGAATTATCTGCAATTGACTATTTTCGCCATAAATAATATCTTTGCGTTCCCGGCCTGCAAAATTCAAACCGATGAGGTAAATTAATGTGTTTTGCAACTGTTTGCTATTACCTTCACCCAAAATTCCCTTATCCCACAAATCCTCTTCAATATCTTAATTGCTAATGGGGTCGCTTTTTTTAGGAACTTTTACGTTTCCTTCACGAGCACTGAGTCTCATTTCAGCATCCAGAGCTTTACTTGCGTTGAGAAACATAGCGTCTTTAAAAATTGACCAATTTTTCTTCAGTTCATGATTGCAGTTATGTTGTAGCATTGCAATTATTTATTTTAATTAAGCAACGTGGGGGATATTTAGAGCCATCCTCTTTGCGAACGTCTGCAATAAAATATTGAAGTCAAAAATCAAGATTTGCAGCACTCATTTCTTCAATCGGTTCATATATTTTTAGATTTCCATCTAACAAAGTATGCCATTCAGCGAACCAACTTCGAAATAACCAACCGTAAAGCCCAGCTGCGCTTCCGAATAGTTTTTTTTCGGTAAAATGGCAAAAATATGCTCTTTTAATTCTTCTGGTGTTGTTGTAGTATGCCTTTTCTTTGGGATCAATGTCGCATATGATGACGTTTCAACTGATGACGATGTTGCTCTTTTTAGTGTTGGTGATGACGATGTTGCTCTTTTTAGTGTTGGTGATGACGATGTTGCTCCTTTTAGTGTTGGTGATGACGATGTTGCTCCTTTTAGTGTTGGTGATGACGATGTTGCTCTTTTTAGTGTTGGTGATGACGATGTTGCTCCTTCTAGTGTTGGTGATGACGATGTTGCTCCTTTTAGTGTTGGTGATGACGATGTTTCTCCTTTTAGTGTTGGTGATGACGATGTTGCTCCTTTTACTGTTGGTGATGACGATGTTGCTCCTTTTAGTGTTGGTGATGACGATGTTGCTCCTTCTAGTGTTGGTGATGACGATGTTGCTCCTTCTAGTGTTAGTGATGACGATGTTGCTCCTTCTAGTGTTAGTGATGACGATGTTGCATCTTTTAGTTTTGTGATGACGATGTTGCTCCTTCTAGTGTTAGTGATGACGATGTTGCTCCTTCTAGTGTTGGTGATGACGATGTTGCTCCTTCTAGTGTTGGTGATGACGATGTTGCTCCTTCTAGTGTTTGTGATGACGATGTTACTCTTTCTAGTGTTGGTGATGACGATGTTACTCTTTCTAGTGTTGGTGATGACGATGTTGCTCCTTCTAGTGTTGGTGATGACGATGTTTCTTCTTTTAGTTTTGGTGATGACGATGTTGTTCCTTCTAGTGTTGGTGATGTTGCTTCGAGCAGTTCCATCCAATTAATCAATTCTTAGATCATTCAGATCTAAGCAGTCATCCATTTTTACGACGTGCAATAAAAACGATTTAATTTTGTTAGGTCAATATTGTGTGATTAATAATTTTACGTGCATTTTAGGAATCAAAGTGTCTAAGAAAAATACTTTTGATCGGTAAGTACCGTTTTCATAGTATCCTATTTTTTTCTCGTGTACAACGATTTATTTTAATGATAGTTAGAATTCAAACTTGATAAAACTCCCTTAATTAATGTTGTCAAATAAAAAACACTTAAAATATAGCGTGAAATATTAGACATAAGTGATCCTATTGATAGTGTGTATATATATATATATAATATCATTTTTAGATGGAAACTATAATTTCTTGTGTGCAACGCATGTACACAACGCTAGTATATATTTGTATATAACAAAGAAGTCAGGCATCCTATATGACGCTTCTATAATGTGAAATATATAAAATGATAAAATACTGAAATTATTTAAAATAATTATTTATAATAAGTCCTTTTATCAATACCCTAAAAATCTTCCGCCACTCTATAATTATTTCACTAATACCATAGTTTATATTCAACTTTATTTCATTAATCATGAAGAATTACATGAATTCGATCAATTATAAAGATGAAACATGTCGAATACAATTACTAAAATGCAAACCTGTTGTACATAATAAGTAATGAGTTTTACAAGATTTAAATAGGACACAGTCTAGTCTTTTCCTATTTTTGTTTCCTAAAAAATATATAAAAAAGACAAAAAGAAATTTTTCGATGGCCTCTTACCATAATTATTTTACATTCATTTATATGAGTGAAAGGTAAAAACAATAGCAGTTACTCATAGTCAATATATTTAATCATGCAACAAATAATATAATATAATTTTTATTTGAGTTTGTATTTGTATTTTATGTATAATGGGAAGGGAGACATCGAATTTATCGTTAAAGAAGTATAATGAAAATTAGAAGAATCGTAAAAGAGAACAATCCAAAGAAAGAGTCTTACATTCAGAAAAAAAATATTAAAGGACTCAGTAAGCCTTGAGAAGAGGACAGAAGAGACCGTGTTAAAAGAAGAAAAGGTTATATGCTATAGAAAAGGAAGAAAGAGATAAGAATGCTGAATTTAAAAATGCTTGTCAGGCTTTGTGGTGTCAGGAAAGAGAACGACAAAAGTAGTACCATATATGAAGATTTTTGAAGACCAGTGAATTTTAGGGCACAGCGACGTCGTCGAAGCTTGGAACATAAGAATATTCTACTGCTGCTAACAAAAAGGTTGAAGCTAAAAAACAGCTGTTGAAGAAAAAAGTCAATGTGTTGCAAACGTTACTTTTTCGAAAGAGAAATGCCCCATTGCTGAATGATGAAGTAATGATGAAAGGACGGTTGATTATCTGGAGAAGGGATTTGGAAGTTCATATGTCTGGCGTGATATTCCAAAAAGATGGGAATAACCTATTATAGCTATTGTGTTTGTGGTGTATGAACATGCGAAGATAATAAAACGGGGTCATTGATATGAAAGAACTTGAAATAATAAAGTTGGACTTATTACAAAGTGCCCGCACAAGTCAGTATGCTTTAATAAAAACAAATATTTCTTGTGTGCAAGGTTTATGATTGCTTTTTAAACTTGTTATTTTACCCCAAATCACAAGTATATACCTACTATAGCTATGTATATTAATACACCCGATGTTAGGGAAATAGATACTATTAGAATATAATGATTAGAATATTAGAACAAAAAGGTTTAAATAATTGTGTTAACATTCAAATTAAATATTATTATCATGCCATTAATTTTAAATGTAATGGGTGTCACCATTCCAAATAATGTCTTTTGAGACCATTATATGTATATTTTTAAATTCCAAAACATTACCATTTATTTTTCAGAAAAAAAACAGTATTAGCTATATGTGTCAAGTTTTTGGTTTTGGCACAGAGGGCTCACCTTTAGATGAGGAATACCTAATCGGAAAAGTATTGACTCAATACTGACGTCATTAAGTGTTGATCAATTTTAGTAGAGAGATATAAGAGCTGTAGATAGCGTTGACTTGTAAAAAGTGGACCGGAAAGGGTAAAAGTTAAATGTCGTCAGCTAGCTCAGAAAAATGCATGATGAATTCAATGACATACGCACCGATTTTTTTATATTAATCATGCTCAATTCTTAATAGCTGCAATACTATAACCACCTTCCTTACTGCTTACTGGAATAACAATTACACCAACGTTCGTAAAGTTATTTTTGACCAACCTAGGAAATTGTAAGGACTTCACTAAATTATTTAAATATTATAAAACTTTAAATCGACGTATCTAAGGTAGGTACATCCTAAATCAATAACGCCGGAATAGTATGATTGTGAATACCTACTTCTATGAATTCACATCTTTCTGTCTAAATGTTTTAGACTTTGCTACTGAGCCCAGTTTTCCATCCACACCACGAAGCCAGCTGAAAAAGTAAAAACAGTTATATAATAATAGGAAGTTTTACCTTTCTAAATATAAATTAAATACTAAAATATAATAGAATACTTTTTAAAATGCAGCTGTAGTCTGAAATAAATTGGATCTATTAATGCATTTCAATTATATACGGTATTGGTTTCGTTTAAAAGAGCTGGGTATTCAATCAATATATAATGATCAAAACCCTTTTAAAATATAAACATTGATTGAATATTGCTCTGAACGTTTTTTGATCAATTTGCCGGTCTTGATAAATAATATACAAGTCAATGGTTTAAAGATCCTTGTTTTGACAGTCCGATTAATAATTAAACATATTACTTTTTCTAATTCAAAATATTTTAGGATTTTTAGATGTTATACTTTTGTTAAGATAGTATGTTTTGGTTTATTTCTGTAAATAAACTTCAAAATGTCATTTTAAAACTTTAAAATCTGCAATTTGTCTTAATTTATCAAGCTTATACATTTAAATATTAACCTTAATCATTATTTTATTAACAGCTGTGTTGATTACATATTTTGATATTTCTGATCTCATGAAATTCGGTTGTATCACCGAATATCTAATAGTCTTGTTTTCTACACACATTGAGAATCCTTGAATTTTGTAATACAAACTTAGGGTTCAAAGCAGACAAAAAAAATAGAATTATATTAAGAGCCAGGAAAACATGCATTCTTAGCTTCAAAATACATAAATTGTTGGTGCTAAAAACAGCTAATAGCCTACACTAACTGCATAGCCAGAGTCATCCTTATTGATAATTTGATTTCTTTTAATCCATCTGCTCATAATTTAGTCAGGGAATATCATTTTTATAAACCGCTATGAACCCTGCAATTAAGAACCCTTGAATTGAAAAAAACAAATATCTTAATTTTTAAACCATAGACAAAAGAACTGATACTGATATAAACACAACATGTCTATTAATTTCAGTTGCCACTATGCATTAAATGTAGATCAAGGAGAATGTATATTCAGCATACAATCAGGAATTATATATATATATATATATGTTGGAAACCAGTTAGGAAACCTAACCAGTTCAAAAAACTTTTTCTTTTTTACAATCAAGGCATACAATCCAGAATTTTTTTTATTATAGAAGGTATATATATATATCTATATATACCTTATATACTGCATTACTTATATTCTGCATATCATATACCTATACCTATCTACTATATATATACATTATCTATTTATTACCTTGTATTTATATCTACTCTTTACATATTATTGCCATTGTCACTAACATTATCTATACTCCATTTCAGATGACTGCATTGGTTGTCTGAATTACACTCATTATTTACTCGTTATTTAATTACACTCAATATATGAGTTTTACAAATTAAAACTATTTTCATTTAACCCTTTAAGCATGGGTATGTTTACTGATTGACAAAGCACAACACATTTTGAGGCCAAATCTTGCATGCTTGGTTAAAAGATATATTGACAACACTTGTCCTTCACCTGAAATTCATTCGTTTTATCATCAAAACATCTCTAAAAAAAGTTAAAAACAAAATTTGTGGGAAACAAAGTATTTTCATATATATGTTGTTAACTCACTTATCTGGACTGTAGATTTGAGTTAGCTACATTTGAGTTAGATTTGAGTCTCCTAATTATTTCAAAAATGGTTATAAATGGGATTAATTTGCCAGACAACTGTTAATACTTATTAGTAATGTTGGCCATTTGTCTAACAAATTTGTTTCAATGTTAAATTGCATAACAACTGTGTTGGCATGACCATGTTACAGAGTGATTTTTCTACATGCCAAATGTTGGCATACCCATATTACACACTGAATATTCCTGCATGCCAGCATTTGGCACATCCATACTTAAAAGGTTAAGGCTAACATATTCAATATATAAAAGATAGGGCAGCTCACTATATTGTTAACCAAAATTTTAAACAATGCATGTGACATCAGATGCCCTTTTCAATAGTTATCTGCTTGATTTTCTTTTTTATTGTTTATAAAAAGTTACTCTTTTTGAGTTATTTTTGTACTTATTTCACCCCTCTCTTAGAAATCTAGGACCCATGTCTGAACTTGCATAGGTGAGCTACTCAGCACAACTAAATAATGTCTCATGGCTGCAAGTTAAGAACTGAAATAAATCATTAACTAATGCTATTGTATTATTTAGTATCATAATAATTATAGCTTTAACTATTTAATAATAATTTTATTAAGAAGTTGTGTACTAGTAATAAAAAATGTTATTAGATAATGTATAATTATGTGTCATCAACTGCAAAGGTTATGAGGCTGGACCCCACTAGAATTACTAAACAATAAAAACTTTACTATGCAAAAAAATGTTATAAAATTTACACCCCTAAGCATTTCAAGTATGCTAAGTTTTTTATTTTTATACATGAAAAAGTTTAAGTATGTATTTAATGTGACAAAAGTACAATATCTTTTAATAATAGTAATATATTGGAAATTTTTTTTAAATCTATTAGTTTTTAAAATAATCACATATTTTTACATTTTATTCATTTCAGTGAATTTTTACAAGAAAAAATATATAATAGGTAACAACATTTTGGTTTTCCTAATCCATTGCTAAAATCCCCATTTAGACAATCACAATTGAGAAGATTTTTTTAGTGTTCAGGGTTTGTATATCATTTGAAAAAATTTTAATTATGTGGTACTCCTTGAAAACCCAAAAATTTAAAAAATTCCCTTGAAGGTCAAGATATTCTTTAAAATTCTTTTTTTTATCAAAATTGTAATTTGTATGTGGTTTATTTAGATAATGGATTTTTATTTTTTTTTAGAAAGTCACCCCTCAGTTATGGTTTGTGC
Organism: Vannuccia rotundouncinata; assembly: GCA_034780395.1. Lineage (NCBI taxonomy): Eukaryota > Metazoa > Platyhelminthes > Proseriata > Coelogynoporidae > Vannuccia > Vannuccia rotundouncinata. Next base: position 16,799 of record JAUZNC010019547.1, read on the forward strand.
CATAATCTCTCTTGTTTGGCACCTAATTCAATACTTGCAGAAAAATAATCAAGTTTGGGCCAAATGTTTACTTCTGTAAACATGACTTTTGAATCATGTGGCTGGATTTACAAAATGCCTTTTCATGTCCCTCTGTTAAACAGAAGATAGTTGAATTCAAGAAACATGAAGACAGTTTGGTTACCTTTTATATTAAATTAATTGGGTCAAATGACAATTCATCCTAACTTTGAAAAACATATAACTCTTTCACATGGCCAAGCACAAATTTGGCATTTTTTTAAAAAGAAAAATTATGATGCCAAATTTTCTTTTTTCTCAATCAGATTCTGTTTCTTCTGATAAATTTTCATCTTGCTGTCTTCATTGGAAAAATCTGCATTGGTTAAAGCATACACTAGTGACAAAGTATTATATGTTGTTTGTATTAGAACAAAAAATGTGAATTAATTTGAATATTTATGAGGGTAATATATATCCCATAAAAACCCTTTCACTTTTATCCAAACATTTGTATAACTCTGGAGAGTACCGCAGAGTATACATCTATCTATAATATGTATATGGCTAATTATTTGAGATCACAGTGAGATTTAATTTTTAAAAATCTATCATAGTTTCTTAAGAATTTAAACCATTTTCAAAACTAAATATGATATAGCTATCACTCATCTACTAATTTAACCCATTTATAATTTTTACCTAATACTTCTTTTATAATTATTCATATTTTAGTTGGTGTTGTATTGTATAAAATATGTTTAAAATTAAATATATTTTATAAATAATTAACAACAAACTGTATACAAATATGTGGGTATACCTATATATAGCATATTTAAAGCATATATAGCATAGTTAGTCAACACAATTGTCCAATAAATTCAAACAAAAGGATCAGTCTTTAATTGTATGTGATTTTGATGACGAATGGTTGGTTTTTGTTTATGGATTTTGACTTACATGTCAGGGTTGCTTGCTTTTCATCTGACTCATATGAAGTTGCCTGCAGTTTTTTTATTTTATGGTAAGTAATAAAGTCTGGTAGCTTTGCTCAGAGTTCTTCTTTGGCTACTCAGAGAGAAACATTGACAACAGTTTTTGTTAGTGATGACTCCAGGCGAATCCATTTATGGAAACTGATTTCTTTCTCCTCATCTTCACCAGGTGTCATCTAAAGGTCATCATCAGATTTTTTATGCATTCAACACAGACCAGATTGATATATTGTTGATAATCTGGGACAATGTGCAGCATGGTATTGATCATGTATTTGAATATATATTTATTGATATTGCTGTTGAAAGAGAGTTGATCAGATAAATGATATTAGCATGTATTTTTCAAAGACATATAATTTCAGGAATGTCTCAATAGAAGAACTTGTGGCGGCCAGTATGTCACGAATTTGGAGTACAACACTTTGTTCTTCATTTAACAAGCCTAGAACCTGAAACACAAAATTGTAAAATTATATCCATTGTGTAACCATGATTTTTTGATGGGGATGGAGTCTAACTATAGTAAAAGGTAAAAAATATCTGAACAGATATTGAGAAAAAATCTGAACAGATATTGAGAAAAAATTAATATCAATAATATGTGACGATTGAACAAAAAAAAAATATATTGATATGATATAGCCTAGCTTACCTTTTTAAGAGTAAAGGACAAGTGTCTTTATTGCAGCTTTTTCTTGTCCCCATTGGAACACATAATTTTTTATATCTCTGATGCTAGCAGCCATTTTACTGCTATCATTTTAAAGGAAAAACATGGTTATTGTTGTACTAGTCGACTGAGGTACCCTCTTACTTTCCCAGGGGATTGCTACAAGTGGAGGCATCATACCAATCGAATGGGCCAGAGTTCTTACAAACAACCTGTTTCTTTTTTCATGTAGATGATGGAAGCCCTTCGGTTGCATGTACAACAGCTTTCATTTTAGTAGATTTGGCTGAGTAGTTAGATGTATCTAAAATATCTGAGTCTGGTTCATTCTTTTTCATTTGGCTTCAATATAGTGCAGTTGGGGAAAGGGGGGCATAACAGCCATGTTAAGAGTCATTCCTAGATTATGTTCTACATGTATATTTGTGAAGGCTGTAACATAGCACAATAAAAATTAGTCTTTAGTATTACATTTAAATATAGTGCATATAATAGAAAAAAGGGTTCCAAATGACCTCCACATTTTTTATTTATAAAAATAATGGGCAAAACGGCCAGTCATACAGAAAAAAACATACATTTTCTCGAAAAAAAGTGCAGAATGTTGCAATACCTACAAACACAATTCATAAGTGAAAGAAAAGACTCTCTGAGTTAAACCTGCACATTTTTCATGTGCCCACAGGTGACATTCGACACACTGAATCCACATTTCGCCACTGGCGGACTCAGAAAAAGGACTTTCACAATGAAGACAAGTGTCATTTGGTCCATTGTAGAAATGCTTGGCCTGAGTGGTATTCATTAAAACCAATTTTCTTTTAATAGCTTGCCTTTGTTGCTCGCTGTTCCACTTGTAGAGGCTTTGCTTCTCGCTGTTCCACTTGTAGAGGCTTTGCTTCTCGCTGTTCCACTTGTAGAGGCTTTGCTGCTCACTGTTCCACTTGTAGAGGCTTTGCTTCTTGCTGTTCCACTTAAAGAGGCTTTGCTGCTCGCTGTTCCACTTGTAGAGGCTTTGCTTCTCGCTGTTCCACCTGTAGAGGCTTTGCTGCTCGCTGAACTGTTTGGAGATACAATGCTGGCACAATACATTGCATTTGTAATAACAACCGTTTTTCCTCTTGCTCTCGAAGATGTATTTTTAATCAGAGGAGGTTCTTTTGGAAGATAAATTATGTCTTCTGGCATAATTTCGTCTTTTTTTTGACCTCATGTTGGGGTGCAGGCTGGACGACCTCATGTTGGGGTGCAGGCTGGACGACCTCATGTTGGGGTGCAGGCTAAACGACCTTATGTTAGGGCGCAGGCTGGACGACCTCATGTTGGGGTGCAGGCTGGACGACCTCATGTTAGGGCGCAGGATGGACGACCTCATGCTAGGGCGCAGGCTGGACGACCTCATGTTAGGGCGCAGGCTGGATGACCTCATGTTAGGGTGCAGGCTGGATGACCTCATGTTGGGGTGCAAGCTGGACGAAATTTGGTGTCAAATTTATTACTTTAAGACGATCTGTCATGGAAGTGGCAAGAAAGTCTATGTCACCTACGTCTCTTTGTTTGTATCAATGTGTGATTTCAATAGCTTTGTAGGATTGTTTTTAATTTAAACATGGTATGCTTTGTGTCTCTCTTTTTCTTAACTTTTAAATTCGTCTGAATTCTTCATTTTTGTCCTGTGGCCTTCACTTTTTGTGCTGCTGACGATGGCACCTAAAACAAGTAATTTGGTGATTATAAAATTTACTATTACACATTGATTACCTAAACAAAAAAGATATTTATAATCAATAAAATATATACAATAAAAAACAGGTTTCCATGTGTTTGGTAATATTGACCACTGAGTTTTCTGCTTTTTTTAATATTGTAGGAAGCAGATTTTATAATATACCTACGACCATAGCATTTTTTAGCTCATCACAGTATTTGCATGTCAGTTAAAAACTATTATAATAAATTTTATTTGTGGTTTCAACTAAGATTATGTTATATGATGATGAGTTCAATTAGAATCCATAATAGATCAAAATTATTTTGCAAAATAAATTAATAAAGTGAAAAAATATGTTTTTTGCTTTCGCTCATCACATATAAGTTCAAAATATAAACTTGTAATATAAACCAAAGGAATGAAAAAATGATCTGTTCCTTTTTAAATTACTATATATCTGCATTTAAATATGAAATAAAATCATAGAATATACTGATTTTAACAGCGGACCCTAATAAATCTTTTATTTCATTTATATCCTATTCATATTTTTTTGCAATTTTTTAGATAACATTTTAGAATTATATAAAACATGGAAAAAATATTTAAATACCAATAATAATAAATCATTATAACAAATAAAGAAATATGGTATTTTATTTTTTAGAAACATGTCCCATCTTATGAAGAATTAACCATACGTATGTATCTAGATAGAAAGTACTGATAGTTTGTACGAACATAAAATTAGATTACAGTTACATGAAAACAACTAAAGGATAGTGTCATGCATGTAGTAGTGTTCATATCAGTTACTCTAGTATGAAATATGACAGGAAACAATCCACACATGACGATGTTGCACTTGATGCAGCAGTTCCTTGGCTGACTGGTACAAATGTTCTGCTGGGACTCAAATACAAATATTGTTCATTCACTGGGATTTTCACATTGTTGCAGCCCATAGAAAGTAGGTGGTGTCAAGTGATTGACAGAAGTAGTACAATATTAAAGTCCAAGGCATGTATAATGAGCGGCCAATATGGTAGGCTACAATTTGGTGGTCATAGAAATCCATACCACCCTTTCTTTGGATGTATGTTGTGACCATTTTGGGTTGAAGGTTGAGGGATTTGTATACAATATCTAACTAGCTGTTGAAAATGTGTATATCCAAAGCAATGTTGGATGATGTCTCACATATTAAAACTAGTCGGTAGGATTAGCCTGTTTTGTACGTTTGATACAATTGTTTGAAGACACACCAGATTGATTTGCTATGAATGAATTGCTTTTTGTGTAGACCAGCCAAAATATGAAACAATGGCTTCATCAATGACACTGAGTATTCATTACACTGTATGAATTTTTTGTTGATTAAATCTGGTAAGACTTGAATTTTGAAAGGTTTATCATGATTTGTTCACGATTATTTCGAAGATGGAAGTAATTTTTCAATAAACAGAAACAATTTCTAGCCATTGGGTTTCTAACAAGTGTGATTTGAAAATCAGCTGCAACAGAACAATACAAATCTTTTTGAGGAAGAGTATGATATCCTACCAAATTTTCTAACCTCTTCTCTCGATGTTGCAAATGTGTGGTCATGTCTGAACAATGATGTCAATGATATTTTTGTCTATAATTTTATCGAATTTATACCAATTTAGTTGAGATTAGCTACAGACGCTTAAAGGACTTCAAGGTTCGGATATTTATTATTCCCAGAAAACATTTGTTGGCCGAGTTGTCCAACTTGTGTGGCATTACTTGTTGGACAACTCGACCAATCACTTCTTCATCCGGAGAACCTTTTAGTAGTGGCACATGTATGATATTACCATAATCCTTGGCTTTCTTTACATCTGATTCAGCGGCAAACCAAGTCCAGAACTTCGTGGAATTCCGTTCTTGGCCAGCGATCTCAGATCATACCATAGACCTGATGTACCAAAAACACCTTTGTTGGTATCATTTATTGGATGACGCCACTGACTTTTCGTTTTATTTTTTAATATACAAATAAAAAGCACATATAGTGCTAAAACCTTTCTTCTTTTCATTATTAATTGGTAAATTATTAAAAAAAAACACCAACAAAGTATTTAAAAAATCGAAGCAAACAAACCGTGTAGATGGTCCTTTCGATTCGACTAATCGAATCGAAATCGAATGGAAGCAAAAAGTCGAACCGTGTGGATCCAGCTTAAGGTACAACTTAAGAAAGCCACCACCACCATCAAGGCGTACTTTGAACATCAATTCATCCCTTTTTGTTAAACAGTCGTGTAAGGACAACTTTTTCTTGACTTCCTTCTAAGTCACTGACCAAAGAGATCTTCCATTTCGTTTGGATGTTGTAGATCGCTGGGCATTCTTCTGTGAGGTGCTTGGTGTCCTCTCGTGGTTCGTGGTTTGCTAGCAGCATTTGAATTTCTTGCATGATGTTATTCTTGTCTTTAAAGTTGAGCCATCTGAGCGATTCGAAGGATGACTTACTGTCGGTGACAATTAGAGCATTATTGTATGTTTCCGGGTTTGAGCTGAGCCATCTGAGCGCGTTCTTCAAGGCGTACATCTCGGTCTGGTAGAGGAACAGAATTACCCAGCCGCTTATTCGATAGTATGGATGACGTCAAAGGAGGTGTAGGTTTATTTCACAATCACCGTCGCTGCGCCCCCATTTTCGTTGTTGTTCTGAGCCGAGCCGTCAGTGTATATAACAATATCTTTGTCCACTCTATACTTTTCGACTTTGTTCTCGGCCATTTTAAGGTTGTATCGATCGTCAGCTGCCCTCTGTTAATCCATTTCTCGGTCGCTCGCTTTTTCCATTCCTTCTTTTTTTTATTATCTTCTTGACCTTCGACTCGGTGATCTCTTTTCTGGGGTAGTTCTTGTTGCATCGGTGACTCTTCTCAACCTCCATCACTGCTGTGATCGTGTTTCTTTCCTGGATGGTTTAGAGATCTGCTTCCATGAGGACAGCTTCAGTTGGGGAATTGCTAGTTGCACCAATGATTTTCCGGTCATCTTCGTTCTGGATCTTTTCCAGCTTCCCAGCTCCAGTATTCGATAACCACGGATATCAGGCGGCTACGTTAGTCCAGAGATAGTACACATCCACTTCTTTTCCGATATGAGATTGTCTCCTGAGGATTTTGCTGTTCATATTAGTACAGTTTTTGTGAGCTCGGCCGTTGCACATTTTACATATAGCGTAGGCAGTGGTGTGAGGGAATTTGTTGCATTCGATACATCTCATTCTGATTATGTTGTTATCCACATCTTCGGTCGGGTTGTTTTCTTGTTTGTTGGGAGTTTGATCTTTGGTGATTCCGGAGCATTAGTAGCAGACAAGCTCATCGTTCTTATCGCGCTTATACCTGCTTACACCTATACATTTTGAATGGAATCTCCCTTTGCAAGTGTTGCAAACCCTTGGGTTGATCTTGTGGAAGAGAGCTTTGCACTTATCATCGTCTATGGGCCCAGGGTTCTTCTCGACATCACCAGCTCTTTGAAGTAGAAGAGGGAGGTAGTCAGCTGGCCGAAAAACCCTGCGTTAGTTCTGATTGGTGTTGTTGTCGTTATTGTCCGTTGACTGTTGTGGTTGTCTCCATTCGTCCCTGTAGAAGGCTCCACGGCACACCGCGAGGAGGTAGGAGATCTGTGCTGTCAGTACTGTCGTTGTTGAATGATGAACTGAATAAGTCCATCCACATCGTTACAGTACACAGTGGGCCGTGGATCTTGTTTAGACACTGATCCTGCAGATGTCTTAACAAAAAAGGATTTTTTAAAATATATTTTTATATATTACAATTTTCTACTATATTTTATACCTACTATGACTACTTTATTATCAATACTATTCTATATATAATATATATTGTTATAGCATAATTATATATTATTATTTTATACTTATTTTTTATACTATATATTATCAATATAATTTATACGATATATATTGTTATTTATATACTATTATATATTTTTATTTTATACCTACACTGTTACTTTTAAGCGGACCTATGTAGCGGACGGTAGGGTACCAATGTATGCATCTATATGGGTACCCTTTGGGTACGTAAGTTTATAGCGGCCCGATGTAAAGCGACCTATTACGTACCCACAGGGTACCAAATTAAAGTACGTTTTATGTTCCTTAAGGGTACCCATGCAATTAGAGGGTACATAATAATCTATATTACCTGTGCGAACTAAAACTACCAAAGTAAAGACTAAATACGTTATTCTGTACTTAAAAGTATACCTATACGAGCCCTCAATAAATAAAAGTTTGTGCATTAAATATGTAGTCTGAATAAAAAGAGCTAACTATAAAAATGAACAAAATAACGAAGAATCGTTTAACCATATGTTAATGGCGCATAAAATATGAGGACGATATAGAAAAATGCACATATCAATAGCAAGATAAGAGTATATAAACAAGTGCAAAAAATAAAAATTTCTCAATAGACGAAATGTAAGTATATAATACAAGTGTAAATTACAAAAATTCCTCATATTAATAATTAACAAAATGTTCTATTGGTTTAAGTATATAAATGAGTGCTAATTACAAAAATTCTCAAAAAACACGAGAAAAACATTTTGTGTATTAATTATGGAGTCTGAATAAAAATAGCTAACGGAAAAAACATTTGTTTAACCATAAATGTTAAAGGCGTAAAATACGAGATATATAAAAAATGCACATATCAATAGCACGAAATGTTCTAATAATAATAATTGACGAAATGTTCTAATGGTGTAAGTATAGAAAGAAGTATGTTCTAAGAAGAAACTGCGAAAAACTTATAGCGATGAGAAAAGTGTACGAACTTTCGCTTTAGTGAAACTTTTTCGAAAGCCAATAAGTGATTCGAACAGCTCTAAAACGTCCTCGTATTTAACAGAATGTTCTAAATTAAACGCTATAAAAGAACAAATTAACACAGATACCGCCTCAAGAACATTATTCACTGGGATTTCTCTCTCATTTACAGAAACTGCTGTGAACACCGAATGAAACCCCGATTCAGTTACAATGTACACCCTCTGATTGCAATCCGTGACGGCGTCGAACGGTAGAGACAGTTTCATACTAGCGCAAGCCAAACCAATTCTGATTTTGTTCTCTTTCTCGGATTGAGAGTCACCAAAATCACACGAACTAGACAGAAAGTCAGGGACGTTTTTGAACCTTTTCATAAAAGGCCGCAGTGCACATAGTCGTGTGAATCCTCGTTCAACTTGACTTTATACGCCGAACACTTACTGCTAGCATATAGCTTACAAATAGCAATAGCTTCCTCATACAACTGAAATGGAAAAAC
>JAUZNC010019558.1:0-37304 GCA_034780395.1 Vannuccia rotundouncinata
CACGAGCTGTGACGCGCTGTGTGAGTCAAAATTTCTACTGTATCAAACGTTGATACACCCCGTCGGGAAAAGGTTAACAAGTTTTGAGTTTGAAGCAAATGATTTATTAAGTCATATAAAGTCATTTTAATTATTTTTTTATTTTAGCCACATAATGAGTTAGTACAATCAATAGGATGGTTGTAAGATGGTAGGGCACTATGTGATTTTGCAACAGAGTATGTTGTTAATAGAATTCCATGGAAATCCAAAAGTAGCAGAGTTCAATTATCAGTAATTAGATAACTATAGTAGTCAATTTTGGCTTTAATAACAAGATTAAACACACAATTGTGTTGTTGAACAAAGAGAAGGCAATCCCTCTCCTTTGGGGATATTATCCAAAAAGTTTCTAACTTGCATCTTATATATTTTGCAGCAGTAATATTATCAATTCAAGGTTCATAGTGAGTCAGGGAATCATGGAAAGTCAAACATTTTGCAATTTGGTCAAGGAATTTGAAGTTTTCTCAAGAAATTTTTAAAACTCAAGGAAAATTGAAATTAGATACTTAAATTATTTTAAACACCTCTTTAAATATGCATTCTTGGTAGGCTAAAAATTTCATACTACATGCAGATTATTGTATTTGTATTATACTTTGGAATGGTTTTTGATGTCCTGGGTATGACATTATATACTACAACCCACTATAAGGAAAGGTATAATCTTACCCCAGCAAGGGTCATTTGGCTAAGGATATGTCCTTGTACTGGTTGACCTGGTCCTTCTTTTATAGTAAACCCTTTGCAATGTTAACATTTGGATTATATGTAAAACAATGTAAACTTCCACATTTTGAAGGATAAACATAATTTTATCCATTGTTTGTATTATTCCACTGTTAATATTTGTAAGATTATAAGATATTATCAGAAAAAAATTGTTCTTAACCTTTTCCTTACAGGTGTTGCAATGTTTGTGACAGAAAATAATTTGACTCACACAGCATGTCATTCTATATTTAGTATTGGTAGACTCTGATTGGCTGATAATTTATGCACCTTTCAAGCAGAAAATAAAAAAAATCAATATAGTATATTATATATGACAATATAATAATGAAGGTGAAAAAGACATTGAATACTTGAGACAATTGCTTATATAGGATATTATAATAGGGCAGAATGTTTTGAGAAGTACATCATAAAACTATACAGCCAAAAAAGGTACAATACAATAAAGTCTCTCTTATTTTTCTCAGTGTATTTTATTGTATTGAATTTTATCTGCATATTTTATGTGATATAATATGGAATTTTTATATACATAAGTGACAAAAATATGCAACCTTCACATACAGTAGCAGATAGATAACTTTGCATTATTGACACAATACATAAATATGAATTATCATATAAATTAAAAAAATGGATTAGTAAAAACCTATTTAATATTGATTATTAACTTTAACTAATTAATAACACTCCTTTGTATATTAATAAAATGTTTCTAAGATGTAATGACATATACAAATATCAACCATAAACTTTTATTATTGACATAATACCAATATGTTATCAATTAAACTATTGCTAATTAAATCATTACTATTATTGACTATTGATTTAATTATTAACTTCAACTTATTAAACATTTTTGTTTATGATTTTTGTAATATGTCTTATAACAGTATTATACACTTATTTTAAATAAATCCATTAACTATCATCTATAATATTACACTCGAACTTTGTTTGTGTAATATCTGATTTCTTTAAAATATATGTATTATACTACAACCATTGAATATCAATGACAATATATATTCAATGCCACAATTAAATTAATATTAAAAATCAACGATTGATTATCAAAATTTATACAATGTTTATATGACCAAGATATCATAGAATTAAGCTAAATTTAAATTTTAAATATTTATACTTACTTAATAGCTAATCAATAGATCAATTATATTTTATATATCAAATCTACTTTTATATTTATAATATCATGAAATTTTTGAGGTCAATTGTTTAATGTTTTTTATTGTTAGTCCTATCATTTAAATCTTTCAAGATCCCAAGTTCTATACACAAGAAATGTATCAGTGCTTTTGAGTTAAAGAATTGGAAGAATTCTTTCAAAATAACACTTTTGCAAAAGCTGTAACTTTTTAATTCTTTGACGGATTAACTAAATTATTCATGTTATACTTTATCAAAACAAGTGTTTTTACCATCAATATTATGTGAAATAATAAATAAACTTCGATTTTGATGAATTGATTTCTGAATGAGGTTTCTGAGTGTATACTTGATTTAGATTTTTAAAACATTTATTCTTTTGATAAAATAGTGAATACTAATTATAATTTAATTTATGGGTTTCTGTAATATGAAATAATCATTTATTTCCATTAAAATAAGTATGACTAAATGTGAAAAATTATGTTTTTATTATTTTCACTTTTATGTTCCAATTAATTTCAGGTCATTTTACGGGCCCTGACGATTTAAATTTAGTGGTTGCTAAACACACTTATTTAGAAGTATATGAAGTAACTGCTGAAGGTTTGAAGTTGCTTAAAGAAATCCCAATATTTGGACGTATTGCCACAATAAAATTGTTTGAAAGAAAAGTAAGATTTTATTTTTGTGAATCTAAATAGGTAATATATATAAATTTTAATTATGATATAAATATATATATAGGTCTGGTTATAATTAAAAATCAGTTTGATCATTTTGACTTGTTTGTATTGTTAACTAATTTGTACTATCCAATATATTTACAGTTAAGTTAAGTTATAATATAATGTTATAATTGGTTTATATTTTCGGTTTTAGTAAATACTTAATTAAAATACATTTGAAGTATTATAAATTATTTGAAATTTATTTTCAGAACAAAAAAACATCGTCACTGTTTGTTGTAACTCACAAAGCAGAGGCTGCTGTTATTGATTGTATCAAAGATCAAGATGGGGTCCTCGAATTTATAACACTGGCTTCTGGAAAACTTGAGGTATCATGCATAATTCATCAATGTTGGTTCAATTTGATATTTTATCGTGTTACTATCATTAAATTTATTTACCTTGCATTGTTTTCTATCACGAACAGGAGCGAACAACTCAAGCAATCGATAAAGGGTTCTCAGTTCTCATAGATCCGAACAATACAGTTTTAGTGCTTAAGTTCTATGTCGGTCTGCTTAAAATAATCCCACTGGACTCGTTAGAGAAGGCCGATGCAGACTCACATGCCGGCAACGGGGATGGTCCTAGTGGAACCCTGACAGCCCACTCTGTTCGGTAAGTCGTTCAATATTCGAGACATCTTTTAGTTTTGGCTATATCCGTTGTGGTTTTTCATATGCTCATTTCAGCTTGGATGAACGTAGTATTGTTGATATGGCTTTTCTACACGGCTGCAAAGTGCCTACATTGACTGTTATCTATGAGGTAATTGGTTATAGACTAAAGGTTATAAGATAATATAAAAAAATCAAACTTTCAATACCGAAAAAAATTTCTGCTTTTCCTTAATTGTTATGTTTTATCGAACGTCGAGATTCCTTCAATTGTTATCGGACTCTAATCCTCTCTGCTCAGGATGATTACGTTGTCCGAGCCAAAACGTTTGAAATAACGCCCACCTTCGGGCTAAACCCGATAGGCACCTATTCCTCCACAGTGGAGCCTGATGCCAGGATTCTGATTCCAGTGCCGGAACCCTTCGGAGGCTATGTTGTTGTCGGAGTACAGCTGGTTACCTATCACAATCCTGACGGTTCCACTTTGCCACAGCTCATTCCTATGACAAAGGTGCCCCGAACTCATAGATCAAGCGCTTTTAGTTTCATAATATGTAATTAATTAATTTCATTTATGAACACAGATGTCCCCAATTCTCTGCTATGGGGTGGTGGATCGAACCCGCTATCTTCTAGGTGACCTGAACGGTCGTCTATACATGCTTCATCTCGTCACTTCGACCTCCTCGGCAGGCCCTTCATCACACTCTCGATCTTCCAAGCAGAATATCTACGCCATTCAACTGGAACTTCTTGGTAGGCTAATTGTTTATATCACATTCTTCATTGGTTTCACTTCCATTCTTGATTGAATTCACCGATTGCAGCTCTATAACTCTTGTCTCCTAGGTGATACAACAATCCCTGAGAGCATCAATTATCTTGATAACGGAGTTCTCTTCATTGGGTCGGTCCTTGGTGACTCCCAATTGGTTCGTCTGGAGCCGGGTGCTAGCGTGGACGCCACGGCGGTCACCAGTAGCGGTACCAGGCGTGGTGTTGGTGCTGGCAGCTTTCTCAGTCATCTGGAGAACCTGGGGAATATCGGGCCCATTGTTGACCTCGTCATGATGGATCGTGACCGTCAGGGTCAGAGTCAGTTGGTGGCAGCCTCGGGGGCATTCAAGTCTGGATCGTTGAGGGTTGTGCGCAATGGAATTGGTATACAGGAGCATGCAAGTATCGACCAGGAGATGATTAAGGGTAATCACACCGTTAAATCAATTTCAATATTTTACTTAGAATGTTATAAACTTACTCTTTGATTTTTGAAAATATCAGACAATCATTACTCTAAAATTTAAGATTGTAATACAAAACTCTTAGATTTTTATCACATTTACGCAATTTTCTAATTAATTAAGATATTATTTTGATAATGCTTTTATCATTTCTTCAATCAATTTTACTCTTCAGCAATCTGGTGCTTCCGCATCAATTCAAGTGAATTCGACGACACCATTATACTTTCTATCGTTGGACAAACACAGTAAGCATTTTCAGACTATATGCAAATAAATGAAATGCTTTTATCACAGTATAATATAATTAATATAATCTCCTTTTCGATTTGGTTATTAATTTGTTTCTTTTACTTGTCAGTAGATATGGATCAAAATAAATTTTCTTTAAAACTGTTTTCTATAAAGCAGAAATTTTTTTAATTTATCTCACAAAATTCATAAAGTCTAGGTTGTCAGCTATTTAAAAAAAACGAGCAACCTACTTATTTTGTTACAGTGCCATTTTAAAGCTTCCCAATGTTTGAGAATGATTCTTTCTACATTTATCAAAAAATGCATCTTTATTTTAATCACAAAGCTAATTTTAACCTTTATTAATTCTAACTATAAAACGAGAAAAATCGAATTTTGTTGTACTTTTTTCAGACGCAATAGCTGGGAGTCGATGCTGCCATTTAAATTATTTTACATTTTTAATCATTTATTATGTATTACAAGTTTAATTAGTCAAATTTCTTGCTTTCATTTTTTATTACCTCAGATACAGACTTTTATTGATAAGAATAATCGGTAGATATTAATGTTACTAACATTATGTAATACGAAAGTTGGAAATGATAATTTTTATCCCTCTTACTAACTAACATACTTAATTCCTCCATTAATTATTTTTAATTTGGTAATGTTTTATTATAACATGATAATTTATTCAACAAAAAACTGATTTTGTTATAAGCTAAAAAGAAAAGAAATCCCTTGTTATTTAAAGTTCCCATATTTCATAATTAATCATTGTATTTTAAGCCCTTTATATTTAAGTAAACTTCCGCACTCTATTTGTTTAGAGTGATGACATTAAACCAGGACGATATTGAACCGCTGTGTATCGAAGGCCTAGAAACTGAACAACAAACCTACCACAGTGCCCTAGTATCTCCATGGCAACTGATTCAGGCGACAACAACCTCCCTGCGCTTGATTGGAGTGGGCGTGAACCCCACTAAGTCTGGTCTACTCCAGGAATGGAGGCCAAAAGACGGACGCTCTGTGTCCCACTGTAGTAGTTATGGCAACCAAATTATGTTGGCTAGTGGAGCCAACCTCCACTATCTATTGGTGGAGGGGGAAAGTTTTCGAGAAGTCAAGTGAGTTGATTACCAATTTATTATTCACAGTTACAAGTTGTCTCGATCGTCTTGACCATTTATAAAATATCCTATTTCTCCGACCAGAATGCACACACTGGAGCATGAGGTGGCTTGCCTGGACCTCACTCCGTTTAAGCAACATGACTGTCCGGAAGCGACTCCTTCTTGCTCTAAACTGGTAGCTGTCGGGCTCTGGATGGATTTTTCAGTGGTTCTACTTACTCTACCAGACCTGGAGATGGTGAGGAAGGAATCCCTCAATATTTCGGTGATACCACGATCTCTCCTTATTGCTCAGTTTGAGGAGACCGCCTACCTATTCGTTGCTATGGGGGATGGCACACTGATCTACTTCACATTGGACCCCAAAGAGGGTGAGTTAGTGTGCTTATCGGACACTCTTTTTAGTCTTTGTTGGAAATTAAATAGTTGATCAATAATGTGCTTTCTTCTCTATTGCACGGAAATGATATTCTGCCTTCAGGAACTCTGGAGAATCCGAAACGGGTGAACGTTGGCACAGGGCCGATGGCTCTACGCACATGGAAGTCGCATCTCAAGTCAAATGTGTTTGTTTGCTCCGACCATCCCTGCATTATTTATTCCACTAACAATAAGCTGGTCTTCGCCAATGTTAACCTCAAAGAAGTCACTTTTATGTGCCCTCTGAACTCAGACTTCTACAGAAACTGGTAAGATGCGTGCTCACAAATTTAACTTATAGAGGCTCCTTATGTTTTCCGAAATAAGTATTTTTTCCTGAATATTGACCTGCAGTCTGGCTCTGGTGTCTTCCTCGTGTCTGATATTTGGATCAGTGGACGACATTCAGAAGCTCCATGTTCGCACAATACCCTTGGACGAGAGCCCTAAGCGGCTTGCATGGCAGGAGGATACTGGTTGTTTGGCCGTGCTGACTTACCGATGTGAAACCTTGGAGACCCCTGGTGGGGAATACAAGCCGCTTAGAATGTCTGCTTCATTGCAGGCCAAACCCACGAAATCCAAGAGTCAACTGATAAAGACGACACCTGGTTAGGCAATGTTATAATTTATTTCAAATATTTTTAAATTGTGATAAATGATAAAATTAATGTTTTGTTTCCTATTTTTCATTTTTAAGTAAAACATCGAATTTTGACAGTATAAATTATTTTTTATAATTTAAACCTTGAAGTATTGAAAACAAATTTTAACAACACCGTCATCAGTTTCGAGCAGCCAGTCACGGGAACGTCCAGAAATTCAGGTCACCTCCCTACTTCTGCTTGATCAGACGACGCTCGAGGTGCAACACGTTCACAACCTGCCTTACACCCGATCCTATACGGAGGTAGGCTTGAGTCTTTGTTCCTGTCGACTGACGGGACTTGACGACTGGCTCTTTGTAATTGGTACCGCTCTGGTCGTGGATGAGGAAGTGGAGCCCAAGAGCGGTCGGATAATTGTGCTCCGTTCTGTGGAAGGTGCAGCAGTAGAGTTCCTTTGTGATCAGGAGGTCAATGGCGCTGCCTATTCTGTCCTGGAGTTCAATGGAAAGCTTCTGGTCACTGTCAATAGTTTTGTAAGTGCCCGACTAACTGACTCGTGTTTGCTGTTATCGGAAAACTCAATTAGTCTCGCCTGGTGATATTTCTGTCAGGTGTACCTCTACGAATACTCCGGAGATCGACTGCGGGAAGTCTCCTCCTTCTGTGATTCGATCCTCAGTCTCTACATGAAGAAGAAAGGAGACTTTGTCCTGGTTGGTGATCTTATGCGCTCTCTCTATCTTCTCAATTTCTCAGCGATTTCAAAGAACTTCGAGCTGGTCAGTACAAGTTCCTTTAATTTGGCTAACTTATAGTAACGGATTAGTACAGCGTGTGTGTAAAATATCTCTATTGTGTAAATACATTGATTGTGTTGGTAGGGCACTATTGTTGTGGAAATTCTACACCCTCCTTACTCCAAAATTCTGTCCAGGAATTAGTAACGGTTGAGTCTGAACATAGATTATTGGTTATGTTGAAGTTTGAGGAACCTGTAATTAAACTGCCACCTATTAACTAATTTTGACATTGTTTTCAAACTAAACATGTGTTTTGAGCAAACACGTTTTCCAAACAAGTCTGTTAAAATAACTAAAAATAATATGTCTCATAGACCCCACTCAATTATTAAAATTCAGGAACTAGCATACTAATAACTTTACGAAGACTTCAATTGTATTAATATTAAGATTGCTTGGTCAGCTAAAATGTCATATAACCAGAATACTGGTAAACTATCGATGTCAGTATCAATTCATACAAATAAGTAATTTCAGTCCAATTTTTCCTCGAATTGTTGGCATATTGATTATTATGTAAAGGATACTGCATTCTTTATTGAAAATAGCTGGTTTTCACCATTTTGAATGACATCGGCCCTGGGGCTCTACTTACATTGTCTACAATATTTGAAACTGTTTCATCATCCGTTTTATGTTGTACGTAATGCTCCACAATACTGAATGCTTAATATGGAATAAGTTTCAAAACTAAAATGCAAAGGATCTGTGGGACCCCCATGGCGCGGAGAGTTAAGGAATCACAATCGATTATTGAAACTACTCGTTTTTTACCATATTTTTATTTTTAAGATTTGAAACACTTGATATTTTGCTTCCATGTAGCTTGTAATAAATAGATAATCTCCGTGTCTGTAGTTCATATAATACGTATACTAATACTATTGAGATTTGTTGGAAAGTTATTGCAAAATTGGAATTTATAACTTGTACACTTTATTAACATTTCGCTATTAGTATAAAAATATGTTCAATGTTGTATTAGAACATAAATTACAGTGTGGTTTTGTTTTTAATACAGATCGGAAAGCACATCTGCTCACGATGGATTTCAGCTTTAGAAATTTTAGATGATGACCATTTTCTCGCCAGTGAAACAGATCGAAACATTTTCGTCGTTTCCAAGGATACCGAGCCACCAGGCGACAGCAAGTTTGAACGAGCCCAGCTAATTGATTGTGCAGGGTTTCACACTGGAGAGTGTATCAATACATTTGTACATGGTGGGATATGTCTCTATAAACATACTTTAGTCACAAAAGTTGCAAGAAGTTAGTTTTAAGATAATAGTATTAGACTTGCTCACTTTTAAATACTGAACTGAAATACTAAATACAAAATTGCAAGTTCTTTAAAAACTTTCATATTTTTTCTCCACAGGAAGTCTGGTTATGCTGAATTCTAGTGAACGCAGTCTCCCTGTCACTGGTCCCATCCTCTATGGTTCAGTAGCTGGAGCTATTGGTCTCATTTGCCAGTTGACCGCTGGACTGTATCATCTTTTACACGAGGTAGAGCAGCGACTAACTAAGATTCTACAGACAGCTGGAAACTTCTCCCATGAGAGCTGGCGATCGGTGAGGACAGATCGTGGCACTCGAGTTGCGGAAAATGTAATTGATGGGGATCTGATTGAGACCTTTATTGATCTCTCTCCAGGTGACAGAACTCGAGTTGTAGATGGTCTGACAATACCGGTAGGATCATATTATTTTTCGTTGATTCTTTCATAAATATCCAGCTTTTGTATTTATAAAACGATAAGTGTTATATTACTAAACAGAACCGCGGGTATTTGATGTGAAACGTATCTTTTTTTCAGAATGATCTCTCTTGCACCACTGTGGTGGCTGAAGAATCTCGTCCATGTGAAGTGGAGGAATTATTAAAGATTATCGAAGAATTAAGTCGTTTGCATTGATTTACTGAGACGGTGTCATCTTATAACTGTACATAGAACTCCTAGTCTCTTTATTTTTCGTTATATTTATTATAATAGTAAATGTTCTTTTGTGGTCCGTACATTAATTCAAATTCACGTATTCCATTTGTATATATTGCACAAACTTAGATTTGTCTGCCGCTGTCATCCCCATTAATTAATTTAATTATGTCAATCACTAAACTCATATTTTAATAACAATGTAACATTTTTTGCTTAATACATATAATTCAGTTATCTCAGTTATTTTTTATTAATAAATTTGAGTTAGTAATAATAATAAAATATCATACTAGTTATAAAAACAATTTGATTAAAGCAATGGCTTAAATTTTGTAAATATGCTTTACATAAATGGAGGACTACATTAATTGATATTATTATTTTTATAATTCACCTTACATTAAAATGGTTAATTTTCAAAGTATTTGAATCTGACGTTTTTTATCTAAATGTATTACATTTTTAACACTACTGATAAATCGGGGAGATGGCAAAATGGGTGTTCCGAAATTTTGACGCAACAAAATATTCTTGTGAGGAGACTGGAACAAAGGGGTTTAGAAATTTGTGTCTGACAAGGTGTAAAAAAAGCCAAAATTTGCTTGAAGTCCTTTTCGGACCACAACAGTTGCCTGATTAATTTGTTAATATTGTCTAAGTGTGTACAATTAATCCTTTCCATGTATTCTTTGTTATCAAGATTTGCAAGTAATAGTATTAAAGTTTTTCAAATAATTAAATTCCGGTTAGGTATGGTCTTTTTTAATAATTCTGTTTTACCGTATTACTTTCTGTTTGTTTTATTATGCACAGGTTTCGGTTATACGTCTACTGTTGATTAATAAAAATAAATATATGATTACATAAAGATTTTATTTATTTCCAATCCCAAGAACAGATTAAAAGGTATAATGTTTAAACATAATATAAGATTTAACATATATTTTTTTTGTGTTGATATATAGCATTTTATTACTTTCAAATTGCGTCCATATAATATTTTTATATATTATTTAATTTTTTTTCGTGTATATATTGTTTCAATCATTTTAATATGTATTTTTTATAGTTTTAATATATTAAATTCATGTATAATACTCCAATAATTCCTTTTAGATGTGATGCAACAATAACAAATTTAATAAATATTGTAATTCAAGATGCAAGATATTTTTTTTCAAAATAGATTTAAAACCTAGTTAAAAAATGTTATCAGTGAAATTTTATTATAGTGATTCACAAATATAAATTTGTGCAAATATTTTTAATTTATTTTTTACAAATTCATCGCACTGGTGGATTTTGAGGAGCCTCTCCACCTCCATTTTTGCATTTTTCCTATGGCCATTACATGCCTGTGATTTTAGGTAATTCCTTTCTTGGCCAATCTTTAAAAACCTGTCTATAAACTAAAACATTTTAGAATTAATGGTTAACATCCAGGAGAAACACAAAATTATCATATAAAAACAAGACATATATCAAAATGTTATATTAATATATAAAAATGTAAAAGTAAATTACCAAGGATAACATGGGCACCTGCACACATACTCACAATATGCAAATGCATATATCAAATTATTTTTATTGTGCCCTTTTCAATTATTATTATATATATATATTATACATATCTCCATATAGCAACCCAATATTATTTACCCCTCCAGGCATCTGTATATAGTTGAAAAAATCCTGAGAGTGCCCTTGGATAATAATGATAAACTATACAACATATACAAAATATTAAGATAAAAAATTAAATTTAATATGTTAACATGTAAATAAAAGGTAAATTTATACTTTACATTTGTAAAATAATAATAATTTTTTTTCTGTAATGCATATATAGGTCAAAAATATATAAAAAATTGGCAAAAACTTTTAATTTGGTACACATCATTGATCAAAGGGCATGCTCTTTTCACACCAGATAAACTCATGTAGGTAACTTTAGAACAAATTGTTGTTTGTTCCAAACTGCCTTTGAATTGCTTTTGAATCCTCTCCTGGTAAACCACCACTAAATGAGTCTAGGCATTATAGTGAGCAGGCAATAGATTCCAGAAGCCAATATAAACACTGGAATTGAATTTAAACAAATTAAAATAAATATAATAATTAAATTATTTTAAAAACATAAAGTACAAATTTACCAAATAATAGTATTCTTCAACTAAAAGATTCACCAATGCTCTATTAAAATAAAATTCCCTACACTCTATATATTACCCTAGGAAGATATATTAATAGGAATAAGAAATAGTATAAAAAATAGCTAAAATCTGAAAAACTATTAAATTACAATAGAAAAATGACATGGATTTCATTTAGTACTGAGGAAAATCCATAAAGCTAGATGGCATTCCATGTAGCTCTAAAGAGATATATTCAGAGTTCAATAATGAATTTTATATAGGAAAAGGCTGAATATGTGGTGTGCAAAAGTCATAAAATGCAGGCTGGCCATAAGTATACATACTCAAACAAGGATGTAACTGAATAACATACAAATGGAGGTTATACAGTCTGAAAAGTATAAATAATTTCTTATAAATTGTAGGTATGAAAAAACCACCTGGAGCAATAACTTCATTTAAGGTGAGAATAAGGTGGCACCATAATTTTTATATATTTTCTAACTATAATTTTTTACACATATTATTACATATATATTTTTACACATATTATTACACATACTATCTTGACCTCATACATTGTTTTTTACACTGAACTATGAGAAATGCATATCAAAAATGTTTTGGCAATCTCAGGGCTCAAAATTATCCATTAATAACTGATTTCTGTTAATTTTATTATTACTGTTTATGATTTCCATTATTTATTATACTATTTATATAACTATATAATGGTTTTTTAGCTTTAAAATCCATACATTTTAAAAATTTCATCTTATGATAGTAGTTTCTTTAACAAAATAATATATTATAGGATATTTTTATCACACATTTATATGCATTCTAGGTAATAACCTCAAACACATCTGAGTGGATTTATTATTATTAGTTTCAATTAATCATTTTGGAATTATTTTGAGCCCTCCAATCTACTAATCATATCATGTGAAAACATTGAAAATAATGTTATGGGACCACCCCAGAGTTGGGTGGTTGTATCATTCCATTTTACTCATGTTTTTGAAGACTAACCACCAAAACAAAAGAGCCTATCTTAAAAGTGTCTTTAAAACTTCATATAAATAGCTTGTTTATTTTTTTACTATTACTTATTTGCCATAATAAAGACTCAAAAGAATTTTGTTAAATTTTAGAAATGAATTTATTACTTATCTATTACTGATAGCACAATACAATCTTTTAAAACTATACCAATTACTATAATTCTTTAGAGTGGTATTCTGAAATGTATCTCAACTTCATACTTGTTTTTTTTATTGAACTAATAAGAAATGCATACTAGAATTGTTTTGGCAATCTATTAACTGTACAAAAAAATATTGATAATAAAAAGGTAATGGGATTGCATAATGGCAATGTGGTAAATATTGAAATTTATTTATTTAGAATATTTTTAAAAATGAATTCATTATTTAGATAGGTTATCTTTATAAATTTGTCAGTTATTCTAAGTTGTATAATGGAAAGGGTATTATTTAGTAATTTTACAATAATTCTGAAATTTCTTAAAACAAAATCTGTAAAATAGTAATCTCTCTATATATATATCAACTAGCATTTATAAATAAGATTCTACCATAAAAATAATAATGCTTTGATAAATATCAACATAAAAGGTAATTTGTATTGAAATTACAATAACGAATAGTCCTTATTCATATTTATTACATTTTCATAAATAGTATTGTTTATTGAGCAAAATAATGTTTTGTGTCCACATATTTAGAGGTAAACAATTACTTTAATATATTCTTTATAAGCAAACTTAAAATGTTTTTTTTTAATTCAAGCAAAGTCATATGTTAATTTTAACAATACATTGGGAGGCATTATATTGTATTTTAAAGAATGTCTTTATATTATATTAACAATAAACTAGCAACAAAAATATTTCTATTCCATTTTAAATGTTGGTTATGATAATCTATATATGAAGTTGATTATCAGAATATATAATTATGAATGTTTTAAACTCTTATTCTGTTATTGATAAAACAATTTCAATATTTAATTTATTTTATTTACTTAATACAATTTTATTATTTCCTCAATTGTATCTCAAACAAAAACAAGGATTAACATTTCTGTGTGGATTTGAAGCTGAAATTATTATACTTATTTTGTACTATAATTATAAGTGATTTCTATAATTCTTAAATCACCTACCAGATATTTTCCATTAATTTTATTGTTTGCCTTACTAATTGACATAAAATAGTAGATTATGTTAAACCATTTGAAAAGATCTTACATAATTAAATTAAATAACAGTGTATTTTAATATATAAATTATTCAATAGATTCTAGAGAATTGTAAAATTTTCAAATCTATTTATTAAATTTTATTATTTTTTAATTGTTACTAAAATTTAATTATTAAATAAGCTATTTAAACAAATATGAGACATTGTTGGTATCATTCAATCCAATAAAACTTATCAACTTTATAATAATTTTAAAAGTACACAAGTCTTTCACTTTTTAATCTAATTATTTTAAGCTAACATTCCCTTTTTCTATTAGTTTCTAGTTTAGAATATTAATTTCAAGTATATTGTTCCATCATTACTTGACTAAACTTTAATGTCCAAATTATATAATCATAGGATATTGTATAATATGATAATTGACATACTATATATTTTCCAAATTAAAAAGATTTTGGTCATTACTTTTTTTTGGTACATTTTTGTTCAATTTACATATTCACTATTATTCAATTTAAATATTTAACATACTTTTAATGTATTCATAATGTACTCTTGGTTTAATGACCTTTTTTTGCTATGTAGGCTTCCCTTTAGTTATAAGGCCTCTGTATAGAAAGGTCTCTTGAAATTGGAACCCTAACACCCTGCACATCTAAATATTTCTTCTGCTGGTTCACTCCAGTTAATTTTCTATTGTTTTATGTCATATGGGGGTGGGGGGATTTTTCATTAAATTATTTGATCTGATGAATCATGATGATGAATAAATAATGTTTGACACAAATTTGTAAAAATGTTCTATATATTTCAAATATGTAGGTAGTTTAATATCTATACATTTTCATATTTATTGATACTTTCCTTTTAAGGGCAAGCATCTAATAGATTCCAACTACCAACTTCTTCCCAATGAAAATGAGTAAAATTCATCCGTCAAGTGGGAAACCAACATCATGTGCAGCGGCAGCAGCAAGTAGTCGAAGTTTTGACTCAAAAAGTGAGCTTTCTGTTATTTAATATCTACACTAATGATACACTAACTAAAACTTTTACTTATCAATCATCAATAAGTCACTAATAAAATTTTATTTCTTATAAATGATCTAACTTTTTAAATAAATTTACTTGTTATAATTAACTTTTACATATGCAATTTTCAGGACTTTTGATTTAATTATTATTATGATAAGCCTCTATTTTAGCTGCGGTTTTTTGGTTAGCTTCTGATATTCTCACTTTGCACACATTTTTCCAGGTGTGGTTGGTACTAGTGTGAGTGGGACCCGTACTGGGGTAACTGGGGTTGCTTCTGCTACTCTTCCTGGTGCTGTTGCTGCAGGTGGGCCTGGCTCCACTAGTATTCCAGGCCAGGAGCCAAACATGGATCTGGCCAGCCTATTCGAATGTCCTGTCTGCTTCGACTTTGCTCTTCCTCCTATTCTGCAGTGCCAAAGTGGTCACATTGTCTGTGCCTCCTGTCGGGCTAAACTAACTTCTTGTCCAACATGTAGAGGCGCTTTAGGTAAGAATATTTCCATTTTCCAGTTTTTATTAATTTTTAAACTACTCAATTCATATATTCTGATTTATCGCTACTAATATATACTTCATTAATAATATCAAAAATCTGTTGTGAAAATATCTGTAAATAGTACAATACAAATAAGGTATTTTAAACTTATTTTGACTATTTGATTATTATTTCTTGTTTTTTTCTTAGATAATATCCGTAACTTAGCAATGGAGAAGCTTGCTGCAAATGTTCTGTTCCCATGTAAGTATGCTACAAATGGCTGTCCCGAATCCTTTCATCATGCTCACAAGGCTGATCATGAAGATCTTTGTGAATTCAGGTACAAATAAAATTGTATTTTTCGTAATAAAAGATATTTTTAATCAGATTTATTTACTACTAAAATTCCGTTCTTCAGTCCATTATAATTGAATTGTCAATATAATTTATATCCAAATCGTATTATATTTTAAATTCATCATCCATTTTGTTGCTTTTTCAAGAGTAAACAATTGTTATATTTTCTATTTCAGGCCTTATACCTGTCCTTGTCCTGGTGCATCATGCAAATGGTTAGGACAATTAGAGCAGGTTATGCCCCATCTTCTGCATCAGCATAAAAGTATTACTACTTTGCAAGGTACACATTTATTTTATACTAGTAAAATATTTTATTTAAAATTATATACTACTTCTATTTTACTAGTAATATTCTCTTTTAAATAATTAATGAATGTTTACTACTGTCCATTTTTTACAAAAATTTTAAACAGTATATTTTTTATGGTTAACTTATGCACAATATTATATTTGTATTCCAAATCTTTAGTTAGTTTAAATTATAGTTAATATTTTATATATCTTTAACCTCATTATCATAACGATTAAGATTTTGGTCATTTTTTTAACCAAATTTATTACCTTTATTTTTTGTTTTTGTATCTTTCAGGGGAGGATATAGTCTTCCTAGCAACCGACATAAATCTTCCAGGGGCTGTTGATTGGGTAATGATGCAGTCCTGTTTCGGACACAACTTTATGCTGGTTTTAGAAAAACAAGAACGTATGCAGGAGCAAATGTTCTACGCAATTGTCCAGCTCATTGGAACAAGGAAACAAGCGGAGCAATTTGCCTACAGGTAAACAATTGTTCTGCCTGTGTTGACAGTTGAACAGAATAAGTCCATCCTTAGATAAATGAATTAATTCACAGTGTTATTTTTGAACTCCAGATTGGAACTGAATGGTCAACGACGCCGACTAACGTGGGAAGCAACGCCTCGCAGTATCCACGATGGAGTTCACGCGGCCATTGCCAACTCGGACTGCCTTGTGTTTGACTCAAATATAGCCCAACTCTTTGCCGAAAACGGTAATTTAGGGATCAATGTCACCATCTCACAAGCTCATCCATCATCTTGAACATCCAACCTACCACCACCACTCCGCCCACCCACCCTCCATCATACCATACCATACCCACATTATTTCTACAGTTCAGTTCAACATGCGGCACCCTTCTGTTTCTTTGTCTCTTACCCGTGGCTTTCAAGAGTTCTTTTCTAAGATTTAGAAATGATTATTTCATTCTACCAACCTACCTTGGTTTGCCAGCATTCTGCGTTGGACTAACCGCGTTTTCCTGGCGCCTCAAATGTACATAGTTCTTACAAACTAATTAATTACTAATATTTACTTTTGTTTACTAATTAAAATTTATTTGAAAGGCATTCGCATATAACGCTTCCTGAGTGGTATCGACATTTTAGTTCTAGTAGTTGGCCATGTCTTGAATGTAGCAAATTTACGTGTCTGTTTTTCAGATATTGAATTACAGAAATCATAATAATGTATTGGATGATCTTACTCATTAGCAATACTAGATAAAAAATTAATTAATTTAATATATTTTCTATCTCTTAAGTAATATATTTAATCAAAAACGACGTGACTTCATTTTCTATGTTGCAATTTTAAATCAACAATTAATTTTAAAAACGTATATTATTTTCTCTGACATGTAATTCCAATTAGCATTAGATGCTACCACTAGGAGTATATATATAATCTTTTCAGTTTTTTGGTTGTACATAGCTTGCATGTATTCTATCCCGTTAGTGTACTTTCTAGCAAACTGTTTTACGCATATCAGAGGGCAACCTATCTACTACTGGGTTGGGGGTTTTGGCTCAACACACTGCCAAAAATATTATGTCTATAGTTGTTTCCTATTTTCTCATGCAATTTGAACATCTTTACACTTACTCACACACATTTAAATTAGCAAGAATAATTTCTTTTCAGAGCGCTTTGGTAATTTTAATAAAATCTGAAAGCTATGTCAATTAGGTTAACACTTTTGTTCGTTTTTATTTGAAAGGTATTCTTTGCGCGTTGGCAATGTCTACTCGTGTTGCTAAATAAAAATAAACCCACTCATATTTTTTTCCTGTAAATGGATGACTGTAATAATATGCAAACGATTTAAGGTTGCATTTGTTTCTGTACATAGCCAGGCTTTCACTGTTCTGAGATGTTTTTTCGGATTGGTACTACAAGCTTCCGTTTGCATCTGATCAAATATTGTATTTAATAATACATACATAGTGGAGCAACGATATAATTAAATCCTTTTAAATTAATTTATATTTTTGTTGCAATAATCAATAAAATTGTGTGTTTCCGTGACTCATGGTTCTCATAATAGTTATCCAACTTCATATTTGATAGTTTAATCACACCTACGTTTGTATCGAAAATCTATGCTTGTTCATAGTTCTGTTTTAATATACTTATATATTATATACTTATATACAATATACGTCGCAATGATACAATCTACTGTGTTATATTTTGTCAATAATAAATAAAATACTTTTAAAACTTATTTCTTTTAGTTATTATTTTTGTATCAAGACTAAAGTGTTATATTCCATCTTCACACATTTTAAAGTCGACACAAAATGTTTGCGTACTATTTTATTTGTCATTAAAACATTGATTGACTTATACAATGACAATATTTTGGTTTTGATGTCTTCATGGTATTACAATGGTATACATTAATTATGTAGAAATGAATTAATTTAAAGAATTTTATTAAAAATATTCTTGAACTAAACTAATTAGTGGGTAAGACACTACAATATTCTAGAAAATTATTCTTCCTCTGAAATACTACTTATCCGGACTATTTCCTCGACTACTTTTAAGGTGTCGATATTGGGACCAGTACAACACCATCAATTTTCACCGAATTATAGGGTTTTGTCTGGCAACCGATTTTTCTAATAAGAATTAATTAGGTGCACTTTGGTTGTTTATTAATTATACTATATAAATTTCGAAAATATGTTCTTTTTAGCTAATTAAAGTAGCGGGAAGAAGGTAGGAATTAAAAATTTTTGTTTGGCTTCCAAATTGAGTAGTAATTGTAGAAAAAAACTACAACTAGTAGAATATTATTTAAATATTTGAATAGCTCGTGTACCTGTAATTGGGTTAGCATTTAATACCAACATAATTATTCTCAGACAATTCTATTAAATAGTAGATACCAGATTTTATAATTTAAGTACTGCAATTATGTAGCATGTCTTCAACTATAAGATACTATTTACAAAATTTTTATCGTGAAGTCATAAATCAGTATGTTAACTTCAAATACTGCAGGTGTTACTATATAAGAAGTTGAAATAAAATTGATTAAACTACTCTGAATAAAATCAGACTATATTATATAACAGTATTTGACAATTGTTTTCATTTAATATTTTTCAATCTTTTTGTTATTCCAATATTTAGTTAGAATTTTATCCATTTTAATGATTTAAGATAGATAATTAGATTTTTCGCCGCTATAATTTTAGTATATAATACTTTGAGTTTATGCTACTACAATACTTTTAAACCTATTATAGTAGTACAACCTACAATATTTAAGCATACTAAACAGAACAAACTCTTTATGATTCATATATTATATAAAATTCAAATTTATGATAACAGTTTATATAACTCAGGGCCTTAGACATGTATTTAATTGGGGGTGGGGGAAGGCTCGTAACTAAAAAAGAGGAAAATTTTAATAAATTGAAAATATAATTTTGATTAGGAAAGTTAGGCTATATATCTAAAATTATATCTACAATTATTTATAAATGTATAATAAGGTATTGTATAGATTAGGATTTATACTATGGTATTTACAAATTATATTTTACTATAATTATTAGATGTGTAGATGATAGATAAATAACTATAGTACAATATGAGGATCCATCTATAGTCACTAGACCAAAATTATAGATAGATAGATAAATATAATAAGAGTGTAAATGTATAGATAAAAAGAGGTAAGGATCACTACCTGCAGGGCGGTACCATATAGTAGCCGTACAATATGTATTTACTTGATGGAAATGATTGACATTCAAATGTGTATGATCATAATAAAAATATAATAACAATAATTAAAATATGAAATTTAAGTAGATATATTGTAATTAATTATATAATCAATGTATATTTAAACTTTTTGAAGATATTATGCATTTGTCAATTGCATAACAATTGGGATCTAAACACATGTGTGATGCTAAAAATACGTTTTTATAAAAAAATGTATAAATAAATGTAGGATAAATGTATAAACTTAAAAGTGAAACACAATTATTAATCAGTTTGTAGCTATATGTAGCTTGATTCCATAATTAGTATAGTTAGGATAGCCCATACTATAAGAGCTATATTGATGTAGATAATTATGTTTTTGCACAAACTCAAACAGTTGTGCATTTGAGTTGTAAATAATGATATTATACTTATACACAGAGTACAATTATAATTATAGACAAAAGGCATTTTAGTTTCAATAAAAAGGCGCACGTATTCTTAGAATTTCAATGTAGTAGGAGTAACATTTTTTAAATAGGCGCTTTTTTTATGATGTATTACAAATAAAAGAGAGGTTATGGGGTTGGTATATCACATTTTATATCTTTTTTGTCATTTTTATTTTTAAAAAAGTTTTATTTTTTTTAATAATCTGAAAATAGACCATTTTTTCACTTATATTAGAAAGGCGCCAGTTCAGAAAAGTTGGTGAGGGGGGGGGCTAGAGCCTCCCCTAGCCCTATAGCGCTTACGGGCCTGTAACTGCTTTGATATATAAGCAGACTAATCAAAAACCTTTTACGAATTATGACTAACATTGATACTAGATACATTATACATATTTTACTAGTGGACATGCTACTTATAAATGATAATTTTCACTGAATTGATTTTTTGAATTGACATACATACCGACTAATATCCTCTACAACTGTTTTCTTTGGATGGAACTTAATTCGACTATTGGTGGAAACCGTAAGCCGTTACCCTCAACGATAAAGTCTACATATAGTGTATAGGCTGCAAGTATACACCCGCGATAACCTTACTTTCCTTCTAATTATTTCACTCCAAATTCCTACGTGATTGAAGTAGGTTCTGTTCTTGTTTCAAATTCACAGGAATACTATTCTGGGTAAGTTTTCTATTTTAAAATGTCATTCATATAATAAAGTTAATCAATTAATATTACCAATAGTATTACCATATTATTCACCGCCATGTTTGATTATGCACAATTTTTATTAATTATTACATACAATTTCTCTATAACCCATAACATTAAACGCTCTACCTTTTTTGATATAAGGACTCTTTGATTAGAAAAATTCTTTCACGTATTTATAAAATGTACAAAGGTTATTTATAAAATTTTTGAATTATGCTAAGACTTGAAATTTTCAATTAGCAGTATATACGGTTGTATAATATATTAATGGCTTGGCGTCTATAATATGTACCACTTTAAAATTAGAATAATTTTTTAATATTGGAAATAACTATAAATTATTAAAAAATAAAATAGAGATTCTCCCTTTGCAACATGATATAATAAAATAGAAAAATACACGTCTATGGAGTGGATCTCGGAAAATTTGTAAAATAAATTATAGTTTTACTGCAACACATGCTTTTTGTTTCTTCCTATTAAAATAATAAACAAACCATTTAATTAATATTTCAAATTACCGTTTAATTTCATTCAATTAAAAAAAATTCATAATCTATAGTTACTAATAAAAATAATGTATTGTTTATAAACAAAACGAACGATTCCAAATTTCATTATCGGGAATTTTCGGCTCAGCTAAATCTAAAATTCAATCGATTAATTTTGTTTGTAAATTTTTGT
Source organism: Vannuccia rotundouncinata (assembly GCA_034780395.1). NCBI lineage: Eukaryota > Metazoa > Platyhelminthes > Proseriata > Coelogynoporidae > Vannuccia > Vannuccia rotundouncinata. The sequence continues at coordinate 21,818 of JAUZNC010019558.1, forward strand.
GAGAAATTTAGTGATGTTTAAAAAAAAATATTATGCGACATTTTAAATTAAATAAAAAAACTATTTCTCCCAACATCCTGAAATTACAAACAAAATTAATTGAGCAATTAACCGAATTATGGAATTTCTAACATATGTGAATATTTGGTTGTGGAATGCAAAAACAGTCCAATAATTATTTAACTAAAATATTGAACCCATTAACTATTATTAAGAGTAGTATCAAAATAATCAGAAATGTCATAAAATTAGCTAAAAATGATTATTTTATTCTAATAATACTATAATTATTGCCACATTAAAAACGTAAATAATAAACTTGCATTTTCACATTATAAAATTTTGAGGTCAGGCTACTCTCATTATAGCTACCTACTACAGATCATTTGACTGAGTAAACATAATTTGTGTAATATATTCATATTAAATATTGTAATCGTGCCTCAATATTACTGAGTTTATTATGGTACTTAAGTTTTGATTATTGTATTTGCCAACAATAAGAATAATAGGTATTTAAATGGAATGTCGATGCTACAAAGTTTTCATTCAGAATCACACATAGTTCATTTCTATAACCATAATCTCATTCTCATTTGCTAACACTTTTTGTCATACAGTATAGAGTTGCTGCCTACTATAAAATATAATATTGCTATGACCTATATCATCTTCTAAAATAAAACTGAGTGTCGCTTAATGACTGTTGTTATCTCAATTGTGTATATATTTTTGATTCTATGATTCCTACAGATGTCATCCTTTCGATCTAAGATTTTACTCCCAATCAGTCGAGAGGATCGAGACTTCGATCAACACCAGCACGATGTTCTAAGTCAAATGGAACACGAAATGTCCCATGGAGTTAACCACGATGGCTTTAACGGGGCTGGTGAATCTATTTGCTTTGATCAAATGTCACAACAGATGACTGATCGAAGAGAGAAGTGGGAAAATGACATTCGCAATATGCGCAACGAATTTCTATTGCTATCGCCTAAAAGCCCCCAGTCCGGATCGTCGGCATTCTCGTCCTTCCCGACCAGTCCAGTGCCTTGGTCAAATGCTTCACTGTCGCCAACCTCAACCCTGCAGTCCAACTGCTCCGGGGCATCAAGAAATGCCATTAGCTTTGAGCCCTCCAAATCTATGTATCAACGAGGAGACGACGGACAAGTTCACTTTCAGATTCATTTTGATGTCACTGAATTCAAGCCAGATGACATCATTGTGGCCGCGCGTAACAACAAGTTGACCGTATCAGTGAAACACGAAAGTCGGGTAGGTTCGTCAACAACCACTAAGGAGCTCAGTCGTACCATTGATCTGCCAAAAAATGTAGATCGTGGTCAACTTAGCTGCAAATTGACCAAGGACGCAGTGCTTATCATTGACGGTCCAGTTAGTTGTCCCGCCTACGAAGAAGTGCCTCAAATTCTGCCCAGCTCGCTGCCGACTACATATTTGCCCACCAGTAATCTGCCCCAGTCGGCCTCAATCGGCTACTTCTCTTCTAACAATTCTAGTCCCAAATCATCGGTGAGCCACATGGATAGCGGTTGGGGTTCGACACTCACTGGGATTACACCGGACAGGAAGCTCTACCTGGAGGTCCCGGTGGGAATGGACTTTACACCGGACGAGATTGGCATCAAGACCCAAGACCAAAAGCTCTATATCCACGCCCGTCATGAAGAGCGCCAGAACAACAAATCATCATTTCGAGAGTTTTCCAAAAGTTATGACATCCCCGCAAACATCGATCCTTACTCTGTTTCGGCGAGACTTGAAAATGGCATTCTCTTTGTGCAATCTTAATCATAATTCAGGTACTTTAGATTCAACTTATAATTCATTATTTAAAAAATTTATGACGTCATCGTATACATGTACATTTTAAAATAGGTTTCACAATTCATAAATTTTAAGCAATGTCAAACAATGTTTTGATAATCAGTCTCATGCATTTTTCGGGGAAAATTGTTTGTTAATATGTCTTCAGATTATATTATTCATTATAGTTTTACTTTATTGTTATTTATTATTTCATTTTTACTGTTATTCTGTCAACTGGGATGACATAAGACAGTTTTCAAAGTCAGTAAATAATTCGGTTAATGAGTAATTCTTTAAAAAAAATACAATAAAAAATCAGTGGAGATGAACGAGTGCAACTTTTAAACTGTCCAAAAACCATTCCAGTTGATTGAAACAAAATCATAATATATTGTTTTAATTTATTAGTGTAAAAGTAATAACAAATAAACTGATTCATGTTATTATAACTGTATTTCTCTATATAGTATATATAGCAAAATCTAAATTATACTATAAATTATTATATTTTTTGTGTTTAATAAACGGATTGTATGATGAAAACATTTAGAAAACACCTAGCTTACAGAAATACTTCGAAATTCTTTAAGAACTTTAATTCAAATATTTATAAAAAAAATATTTTAATTCTGAAAACAAAAACATATCTCATTTTTGAATTAATATGAATATTATACAAATACAGATATATTTTATTCTAGGTAATTCAAAATTTTCACATCCGTAAACTTTTCTTATGGGTAAGTTATAGCTGCACACACAGCAGGCATACAGTTTATTGATTATGTAGAATCGTGAAATATAATTGATGACAGATGGATGGACAGCGAGTCGAAAGTAGAAAACTGAATAGCATAAATGGGGTGGAAGAGACTTTTTGAAATTTACGACGTTTAAAATACAACTCTTGTATAGGAACTTCGCTGAAGATATACTCTTTGCGATCTGCACTATGTACCCACCCCATGTGAACCTTTCTTTTCAAATGCAGGATCATGTTTTATACATTATACATACCATATAGTAATGGTAATTATTATAAAAAGTGAATTTTTATAGATACAAAAATTGTAATCTTTAAATGACTTTTATGACATGTTTAATCAATTAAAAAAATAATTGTTTAATCAAGTTAAGGATAACTTACAGTGACATATTTGTTTGCGATATTAATTGTCTATACATGGAGCAATAATTTCTAAAACATGTTGTCCCGAAAATATTTTTTTAAAGATTCGAATGTTATTATTTGTGAATTCTTTGCCCATAGGTATAACAGTTTTGATTTATTAATTCGCATGATGTTCGCATTAATTTGTTTTGTCGTTCGTAATGAAATTTCATTTTACATTTAATAGCAGCTATAACAGTGTTTTGATAGAGTAAATTTCTAGTTTATTGAAAAATGTCCTTTGAAATCCGTATAAAATTATACACACCTTCAATATTTTTAATCTAAATTTACCTACATTTTAATATTTTCTATTTTCCGCATTTATCGAGTGTATAAGTATGTTTCTTTTAAACATCTCCAAAAAACATTTCTCCTAAACAATTTTTTGTTGAATTGAAAGCATTCCTATATAAAGGAATGATTAGAAATAATTAAGTTTTATTACTTTCATTGGAGCTATATATGCAATACGCGTTACAAATACCTCCCATACCAGATCTGTTTAAAGGTTATTTACGAAGGGACATAGTTAAAAAGGTTTAGAGAGGATGGTTCCAATGGACACGTTTCATTGAAGCAAATTATTGCGGGTTAATTCATATACATGGATAGTCCCTACTTGGAGTATAAATCGTTTGTGTAGAGATCGATATTTTATTAATAGTAAAGTGTAGTCCTGAGTAAAAGAAGTAAAGTATAGTATTTAAAAGTATTAAACGTATTTTTTTACATGTTGAAATGGGGTAACATATTGAATTTGAGAGAGTATTTGGAGTGGAAAATTTTGGGGTACTTATCGATGTAAAATCGGATTATAATTGTGCGATTTGATAAGAAACTTCGAATATTAATTTGCGGAGTCGTGTATTTCTACTTAATAATATAAGTAATAACGATATTAAACGCATATCCAATATATTATTATTGGATGAAATGGATTTGACTATATGTGTTTAACGGTTACTAATTATTCGCAAGTTATGAGGCTTATATAGTCTCAAGAAATTAGGATTATTAGACACTATAATTAGGGTCCAATGAAGATGTACAACTAAACTTTTAAAGCAAATTTTTAATTAAAAGTCAACTTTTTAATATAGCTATATTCTTTAAAAATATTGAAATTAATTTTTTTGGTTTATTGAAAATGCTACTTAGATTTAATTCAATTATGTTTAATGGATTTGAGTTTTATTTATATGAAACTTTTGATCCAATGCAGATTATATTAAATATGAAAAGTTAATTTCCATATAGTTTATATAATATTAAAATCTTAATATTTAATAATAAACATAGCTTAGATTTTCTAAATGTTACAATTTTTCTCAATGCACATAATCCAAATTCATAAAATTTTTCTTTAATTTAAATTTAATTCGTTATGTATTTAAAGAAATAAATATAAAGTAATCATTTAAATAATAACCACAAACAATATTTCAATTACTTCAAAAATAATATAAAGAAATTCCGTATTTCTGATGCCTATAACTGAGCGATATTAATCGTTTATTTAAAATCCTATTATAGATTTAATTTATTTTGTAGCTCAGCCTCAAGAGTATTTCAGAAGTCTAACGCAATACAAATATTACAAACGCCCTCTATATATAAAACCTACTTTGAGTCAAATCACTATTCTGATTACCTTTATCAATCAATATTAGTATAGTAAAAATGTAGCGCTTGGATAGTTTATCTACATATATACTAACAGCTGTGAATTATTATGCAATCCAATGTTTACTAATATAAACTCAATCGGAAGGTACCGGTCAGTTATATTCACTCAATGACCCTAACTGATTATGGTAGGTTGCCTTTTTAAAGGTTCAATGCAGTTAAAGATTGCGATCGTGATTGACAGGCAGCTGGTTGACAATGTGTGGGCTTCTGGATCCTTTATATATAAAATATAAATGTCAAATAGGTCAAAAGTTGAAAGTGTTTATTTAAAAAAGAAATATGACGTCAAGTTATTAAAATTCCATTTATAGGTGAGATGGATACCTACACAACTGATGTTTTTTGTAATAAGAAATGTATTGTATAATTAAACTGTTTAAAATTTACAATTATATAGATAATTATCGATTATCTAAATAATGTAATCGAGGTAACAAATCAAAAAGTGTTTTATGTAACTAAAGTTACGTTTTTTATGCTTAAGATTTAAAACAGATTAACTTACTGTCATCATAGACATTAAATTGTTATGAAATAATGTCTTTATGTCTATATAATGTCTATAATGTCTATTTATACTTATAATTATATAAATATGGTTTATATATGTAATTTGAGTAAATTATATAAAAGCTTTAAACAAATGAATATTTAATGTGTTTAGGCTAACATTTAAAACTATATTTTGATATTTATAAAAAAAAGTATATGAGGTCTGAAAATTAAAATTATATTGTATTAAAAGAATTGATGAAATAAAATCAGAAAAAAAATCATAAATGCTATTTATTTTTTTCATGCGTGAGATTTTAGGATAGCAACTTATACGTACAAAGCTGATACATATACAGCCCATACATTCTAGGTAAATGTTGTATTCTTCAATATAAATTACAGTAGCAGCATATGCTGATGAAATTTTTTACTATGTGTGTGAGGTATACGGCGCGGTTCTGTACATTATAATATAAATATTAAACCAAATGTATGCAGGTAAGATTTCGGTAATGCAAGCTCCAACCGTGCTTCTGACTATAGCGATATTAAACTTGTCTGTATTTTGGAACATCTTGTAATTCTGCCAAAAATAATGAATATAGTTGGTGTGTACTATAATATGCCAATGCCCTTACAAAATGTTTGAAGTATAAAGTGGCTTGTTATAACTATATATATATATATATATACACAGCTGTAGATTTACAACTCTATTTTACATTAAGAGATTTTATATAATTAATGTTTTAAGCAAATTCTAAGACCTAACATATGCTGCAATTTCGATGCTACCAATCTATTTGTAAGAGTGTCAGAGTTTATTTAGCGTCAACTTTTAACTTTGAATTAATCGAACCTATAGAATGTAAATAAAAATTTAAAAGTTTTTTTATAAATTGTTTAAAATCACATTTATATTTTTTTAAATTTAATTTTCTTGAATTTCTGATAGAGAACATTGATTTTTAAAACATGAAATTGATAGCAAATTTGGACATTAACAATCATTGCAAAAACTTTTCTGAAAAACTTATATAACGTTCATGACCGATAAACTGCTGAATTGTAGTTAAATTGTTCTAAATCCATAAATTAAAGATCAGACATATTTTTTAAAATCTTCAAATTTTCATAATTTGGGAAACTTATAATTAATAAAAGCTATAATAGAAATTAAAAAAAAATATTTTTTTTAATTTTATTATTTTAACAAGTTCGTTTTAAACAATTCTGATTCTGAATGATATAATAAATTGGAATTTACCCAAATGAATGCAATAAACAAAATCAATAAAATGATGAGAGTAGTTGTTAAATACATTCTTATTTTTAGAATTTATTATCGAACAAAAATCCCAAAATAATGTATAATTATTATAGATTAAGCAACCCTAGTTTTTATTTAGGCTTGTAAAGAATGTTATATGAATTAATTTTGAAAAATAGTGTTTATTAAATACCAATGGAATATCATGTACCAGTGTAGATCATCCCACATTTAAAATTTGTGGTATAGGAGGGGGGTGCTAGGTTATGGCACCCTTTCCCAATCATACATATAGTATATACATATATTTTACCTAAAAATTCCGTAGCAATTTTTAAATTTTTGCTTAGAGTCTATAGGTTGAATAGCATAAAGGTTGAAGTTTAATAAGTATGGAGTATTTTATGGGTCATAGATAAATAGTCAAATTGACAAAATTTTTAAAAACATGGTTTATATATTGAATCATATCAAAATATCTTTTTTACTTATTTATTGATTATAGAGCATTAATATAACAATTTTAGGAAAAACAGAACAAACAGTCCTGAGCATGGCGAAAAACTGATAATTAAAATAATACACATAACGTGGTAACCATGTTTTTAACCGTCTCAGAGCAGAAATGTTCTCTCACAAGTCGCATTAATGTCTGGACTAACGAGGAGCAATCTTGTAAAAACCATCTATTTTTGTGTTAGACATATGTGTAGAATTAATGTGCAACTGTCCAAGAAGTGTATGAATATCTCTGCAAACTTTTTTCTATGTTAGATGCCTCAGTCTGCAAATATTTAAGAAAACGTTGCCAGCTGGGACTTCAGACTATTTCACTAATTTCTATTAAAATTTCAATTTGAACAGATTTGCCCCGAAAGGATCTAAACAAGCTCCAAATTAGAGTAGCTTGAATTTATGGTTGATTAGAGTTGATAGCTATTATGTAGAATTGTACAATTATTTTGAATTGAATTGATAGCTATAATAATATTATTCAGTGTTTTTGTGATCAAAATAATTAGTTGGTTTCGCCTTTTCATAGCGAATCGGTATTTTTTTAATCTTACTATGCAAAATGCATTCTGATATCCAAAGGCTCTTTCTTTGTAGCCAACAAAGAATCGAATGCATAGAAATAATTATCAGTCCTCACTGTTTTCTGAATCAATATTGTCCATCAACAAAGGTCGTCGCAACATGTTTTAAGTGCTCGACAAGTCGTCAGAATGTCGAAAGATCATCTCGCCTAACATCGAATAAGACTTTCGACGCCCTCATATCCAAATTTAGTGGATCACTTAACGATTCTGTCCACAAACACAGCCGTCATCAATCACCATAGTCAGCGCACATTATTCGTTCAATACTTCCGTCATATTAAAACTGAGTGGGTGATGGTGGAGCGGTGGGGGGGGGGGCAGTCGTCTTGAAACAATAATAATAATTATGTATATGTATATATATGGAAGGGACTGCCGCGTTTATAACTGTAACATTGTTGAATTCAACTGGAATTATATTTATTATATGCTCTAGAATGATCGTAAAATATTCTATTTCGTATTAATCGTTTAAAACGAATTTTAAAAGAGATGAATGTTAAAATAAAAAATAAAAATATAAATTTTACAATTCTGAATAATACTCTCGATGTGTTTATTATACGTTTCAACCAACTACCAAATGTTATAGCAAAAATTAAGATAACATATAGAAAAAGTTATTTTTTGAATTCTGTTTGACACACTTATTAAGCACCAGGCCCGATGTATGTGGTATTTTTGTAAATTGAATATTCTGTATTTATATGTATTGTATTCAACTTCAATTTTATTATATCTCTCCTTGAGCACTACGTATATACAAATGGAAAAAAATCCTTTTCTGAGAAGTGCAGGTTTTATTAAAAAAAATAGCAAATTTGAGTTATTGTGAGAGTTATATTATTATTAAATATATAGCAATATTAGCAATATATATTTATGATAATATCCCGATAACCGTAAAATATAATTACACCATGAACAACAGTATCATTATAAATTTACAGAAAATCAATAGATATTGGAGTTATGAGCTGGGATGACGTCCAATGACCGTCCAATGACCAATGAAATAGTATTTTGATTTGATGATTTCCGGCGTTTTGTAGATATCGCATTATATTTATCCAATAACTAAGCAACCACGGGATTATTTCAAACTAGATCAAATTTAAGAAATATATATAATATAGAAGAATGAAACATTCGTTTTTCTATTTATAAATCTAATTTAAAAATGTTTTGTAAGATTGAATTTGTGGTGATCCGTTAAATCTCTTCATTATTCTCAAAATTATATCAGGTTCACCTTCTAGAAGTAAAGATAGATAACACCTTTATAATATATAAAACTCAAGAAATAAATATTTTACTCCTGGAAAAGAATAAATAAAATTCCGATTATTTATAAATTTAATTTTTAGTACCGCTATTTAAAAAAATGTATGTCTTTATTCTTTCCATCAGAAGACTTACTTTGACTTCTTTTTGTTGTACTGCCGACAGTAATAAAGCAGATTAATAAGACAAAAACGATAGCTATTAGAATGGTATTCACTAATCGAAAGATGTTCTCATAAGAAGAGGAAAATAGCTGAAATTGGAAATAAATAATTCAATCAGAACAATTTTATATAATAATGAAAATTAAAGTCTCCAGAAATGGAAAATATTATTTTTATTATTTATTGAAAAATTACAACAAAATATAATGTTGCATTCATTTTGTATATTTGGAATCATTCAGAGCTATCCTGAAGCAGGGAATCGCTACAGATATTAACATGCGCATTTCCAAGGGGGTATATTGAGACAGGTGAATAAAACATTTAGAAACACGTTTATTAGTAAAAAAAAAAGTAAAATCAAGATATGTATGTATATGTATAACAGCACAGATAAATGGTTGATCTATTATAACGTATATGAACGGAATTTATTATAAAGCATTTTAAAAATATGCATTTATAGCAATTATATAAATTGTAATAAGGCAAAAGTTTGGTCAATGTTAGTGTTTTTCATCCCACTGCACAATATATTTTTAATGGAGGAAAACGATGCGAGTTTTTCTTATTTATAATTCCGATTATTATTTTATTTGTGTGCAAGTATAAAGTATGGAGATGTTCAATTGACAATCAGATGATACAGTTTATAATCCACGATCAGTGATCATTGATCGCAAAATTGTGGAGCTAAATCACAGAGCAAATCAGTGTCCTAATACCTGCTCATATTTTAAAATGATTTTTCCTCTGTAATTCAAAGCAGAACTCTTTGTTATGTTATAATAGAACTCAAAATTAAAAATCTATTTAAAAACATCCAAACTATTGGTCAGGATAGAATATGATTAGTTGTGAAGAATTCTATATGCCTTCATTTGATAAATTCATTCTGCAATGTTGAAGAATAAAGATGACGACGGGCTTACAAATTGATTAATTTTATGAAAAGTATGGAATGACACTGTAGGTATATTATATTCAGAAGTTTCATTTTGTGATAAAATAGAAAAAATGTAACTGAAAAAATGCAATTGCTGTGTTTTGTTTACACATGAGATAGAAATTCACAATAATTTATCTTAATATAGACATTAATTGTCATATAGCATATATGTCAAAATTTGAACTTTTTACAATACTCTGAAGTTGTTTCATATGTACGCTCTCCCCCTCCCAAAATGGTACTTGGTGTAAAAACTAAAAGCTTGGAAGTGAACTTGGAAAAGCTTTTATGAGGAAGATGTTAAGAATATTTAGGCGTTACTTACAAAGCCACAGAAAACCGGAAGAATGCTTTCTCCAAGGGCTGCGGCAACAATCAAAAGGGTTGTCTGAATAGCTAAAAAAATATTAGAATGTAACAAAAATAAGACATTCGTCTATCCGTAAGTATTAAGTATTTATCAATGTGGTAATTTCAAATAACTTACTGGATAAATGCAGAAAATCATTGGTCAAAGCAATAACACTTGGTACCATGCTACTGAGAGACAAACCAATTATGCCGACGCAAAAAAATATTAACCACGCGCAGTGTTTGCTTGAAACGTATAATATGAAGATTCCAATAATTAGTCCAAACTGGTTTAAGAGGGAAAAATATAATAACCATTTTTTATTCAATTTGATATAAAATTCTTTCAAATGATATACAATTTAATCAAATTTTGAATACTGAATAAAATTTACAGTATTTTATAAATATCTGTAAAAATTTACTTTTTAAAGTTTTAACAATAAATGTGTAAATAAACAATAATTTTATGTGCAGATTAAAGTAATAATTACAAATTATGATTAATTTTAATAAAATAATAAAAGTTAGGCATATAATTTCATTATTTTATTTAAAAAAATGTCTTACTTACCACATCAGCTAATATAAGTGAGGATGTTTTTATTCGAAAAGAAAGAAAAATAGCGACAAACCTTCCAAAGGAAAACATTCCCTGAAAATAGTTTTATAAAAGTTTTCTTTCAAATGAAAAAAATATTACAATTTTTAGATTTAATTTGTATAAATTGTTGTAAAAGTTTTCAGTGAAAAATTGATCAGAATTTAAAAAGTTTTTGGATTTTGAACTATAATTATATGAATTAACATTGAAATATTTTATAAATTCCCAATAATTTACACTAAACCTCTTCATTTTGTTCTACCATGACGTCACCTTCTTTTTGTAGATATTGATCTAGGTTCTTTACCCTGAAAAAACATTTCAAGAGGAATGTTGACATTTCTTTTCTGATTTTTATTTGAAAGGCCTGAGAACTAGTAAATAGCCAATCTGTAGGATCGAATAATTCGTTTTGAAGATATATACATCCCCATAATCAATAATTACATTCATTAAGATCCGGACCTGTTGTTATCTAGCTCTTCGGGTCCTCGTCTTCCAATTCATCTTCAAGCAAGAGAATGACATCTTACATGACTGTCGGATTTGTATAAAATCCATTGCTTTCCACGTTTACGACTAAACATTTAGGCTAAACCACTTTTGTGAGATCTTTACCGTATCTGTCCTTGTTTTTTGACTGGTCCAAATCCACTATACAACCATATTCCATGTAAACTACACATTTTTGAGCTTTTGAGTAATGTGTGAGTTTTTAATCATAAAGTGATGGATATCTTGTAGACATTCATCGTAGAATTTGACTTTCATGAAATACCCTGGATCATCGTCCTTGAATTTTCTAACTTTTTCACAATATTCAACGACCCAGTCCGTGTTAATATATTTATTAACATTTAAGAATTAATTTGTTTATATGGGAATTAAAGCTTTAAAGAATTATTCCTAAAATTATCCATAGTTTAATCAGATAATTTTAGGAATAATTCTTTAAAGCTTTAATTCCTCTGGACACCTTATATAATATACAATAAACCCAACACTACTTATATAAATGTTAACAAGCGAGTTTATCCTTTTATTAACCTTTAATGAATTTAATTTTATTTAATGTGTAAATACATGGTGTTAGTTATGATATTTTTTTATCCAATTCCAAATCTGTTAATCAATATAAAAGTGCAATTCTTACCCAGAATAGGACACCTATCCAATCGGCCTTAAATTTTTCCTTTTCAGGTAGATATCTAATCGTAAACGTATAACAGTACATATTGATTTCGGACTGAAAAGAGCAAATTACGCATAGTCTTCAAAACAATATAAAATATTTGAGTGATATAGTGGATTAGTAATAATGAATAATAGTAATAAATTAGTGGGGTTTAGAGTCGATATTCGACTCTTTTCTCTTGTTTTATTGTGACATTCTTTTAATCTTAGTAAAAAAGCGCATTTTTGGTGCAAAAAACATTGAAATTGGTCGAAAACCAAACAAACTAAAAACTGAAAACTATTTAAAAAAATCAACTCTAAGGAACATAAAACTTTATACAACTAACATCAAACAACAAATAGTAAACTTCATACAACCAAAGACAAACAGCAAACATCATACAACGAACTTGAAACAAAAAACATAAAAAATAAAACTTCATAAAACAGAAACTAAAAGCTAAAAATTAAATACTAAAAACTAAAAACTAAAAACTAAAAACTAAAAACTAAAAACTGAAAACTGAAAACTGAAAACAAAAACTAAAAACTAAAAACTAATTATAAATTAATATATTTTTCTCAAACATTGCATATGTTGTATTGTGCTCTGTATGTCATAAAATATCATTTATAACAATAAAAAGAAATATACTTCACAAAATAATTCATGATATATTCTTCATGATTAAAGGAAAAATGGTTGTATAGCAAACAGTACCTATAGTTGTCAAATGGAGAATAGTTTATTGTACGAAACCTAATTACCCATAAATTTCCAACTTTACTTGTATCAAAATAAATTTGAAATCTGTAATGAAATAGTTGAAAATAATAACACGTAATAATTTTTTTTGTAACTATTAATATATATGATAGTTGATCATTATTAAACTATAAAGAAATAGTATTTTATTTTTCATAAAACACGTTCCTCTGAAGCGGTGACTTTAAATAAATATGTAAATTTAATGAAGTTGATTTATTTGTCGTCATAATATTCTCGCATATAACATTGTAAACTGCTAATTACGTCCTCCGCACTCGTAATTTATCAATGTTTAACTCCTCATCATATACATTTTTATGATTTTATCGATTTTGTGATTTTAATATGTGTTTAAAGGGGTACCGAAAACATTTCGTTTTAATTTGTGTGCTAATTGGCACACAAATCAAAACTCAGAATATTGCATAGAACATTATTTAATTAAGAATCTCTGAGATATACATTAATTTGAATCAAGTTCATTGGAATTTAAATGTATAAAAAATAATTTGTTAAAGGTATGTAAAAAATCTATGAATGAAATTAAAAAGGCATTCTGAAATGTTTTTAATATTCAGTTTTTATTATGTGCTCCGCCAAAAACTAAAAATCTAAAAACTAAAAACTAAAAACTAAAAACTCATAACTATTAACTAATAACTAAAAAACTATTAAAAATAAACTAATAACTTAATAATTTTTCAATCTTTTACACCAAATTTCTGAATAAAAGTGTAGATAATAATTGAATCATCGTAAACTCATGAGCGTTTCATTGTGAGTTGTTTGTGAATATTAATAGAAATTCAATGATTATCAATTAACAGATATATTAACAATCACAACAATATTATTATTCTGCGTTTAAAGATATAAAATATCAATTCAAGTTTAACAAAACTGTAGCATGTAAGAAATAAATTTGTATACACGGGGAACAAACAATACCTGAATTCCATCAAGAATGAAACACAATAAACAGCCGAGAATTACAATAAATACTAAAATTCTTGTGGAATCAGTTTCAATTTCGTCTTCACAAATATCTTCAAAACAAAAAAAGTAAAAAATTCTTTCAAGTCAGTAAGTTTAACAGAAAGAAATAAATATTATTAAAGATATAATTGAAAATATTTAATTCTTATTTCAATCTATAATTTACCTTTAATTTTAGAGATCGTGGAATCGGTAAATGTGTCCTTGTCAGAATCTGTTTTATAATTTTTAAAACAAGTAGATTTCCTGATGTTTTTAGTTACCATGACGCATATTAATAAAAATATAATTGTCTAAAATTAAAAATTTAGAGTTATAACATTCCATATCAATTTGAAAAAAATGGGATAAACACATGTTATTTGAAAAATTGGTATGCGCATATATAGCTGATAAAATTTTACTCTATTCAAAGTATATTTTAGTTATGTATAATCTCATATACATTTATTGTACTAAACTATTGTTCAATTATCTATAAACTAGACATTAAAAGACATTAAAAACTAAAAGTAATTTATTATAAAAAATATATCTGTTACATGTAAAAAATAAACTAAATAATGTCATCAAGTACGGAGAAACATTCTAACTTACCTGAATACCAGCAATGATTTGAAAGGGAACAAATAAATTCGTCTTTTTCGACACAGAATGAAAGCTTGAATTTACTTTGGGATGTTGAAGTACTTTTGATCCATTCAAGAAAGGTTCAATTAAGAGCTCCGTTATGAAAGCTCCAATGGCATAACATAAATACATTGTCTGCAATTAATATTTCAGTTATTTAAAAAAACTATATTTTACAGTTTTTGACTTGTTACAGTAATCAATGTATATTTTGTTATAAAAATATAATTGTTCATTTTTTATTATAATTCTCTGAATTTCTTTCCTTGTGTGATCATTGTTGATTTTAGTTTATTATTTGTTCAAAGTTCTAATTTTTCACTAATGGAGTTTTCATCAAGATTCGTGTCATCAGTAATCCATTTCTGTTGTTAAAAAGTTAAAAAATATATTATTAATGGTCGATTGACCAATTTTCTCATTTTTAAAAGCTCGCATTTTTTGTTGAACAAAATTACAATATTTTTATTGTATTAACAGTCAATAATTGTATTAAAATCCTTACTACTATTTCAAACGTAAAAGTTTGAGATATATTTATTTAAAGACATTACCTAATAGATAAAGAACATACATGTTGTTAATAATATTTGATCTTCGATCTGCAATTAAATGAATAACGAGTTGTCGAAACCAAAAATATAGCTTAAACTTAGTAATGTCTAGTATGACGGTGTGACAGGGGCTAATATATAAATACAACAAAGTAGAAATAGATATAGTTTTTATTTAACATTTTATAATTATTTCCTTTTCAATAATTATTAAATTTTTTTTATTAAAATCCATATCATCATTTAATACGTTTGCATATATGTCATTGAGAACGCAAAACTACAGCTTACACATAATTGCTTTTATTTACTACCTAAAATATAATTAAATTATCGAAGTGTCTATTATTTGGTATACGTACTTGCATCAAATCTACAAAATTTGGGGTGCGTTATTAGGTATATGTATATATCGATCTATATATAACGATCGGTTTATGAAAAAC
>JAUZNC010019558.1:37404-68242 GCA_034780395.1 Vannuccia rotundouncinata
CTACGTTGCTCGATTTAAAATAATATATATTGATTTTATTGTAAGTGCGTACCAATAATATTTTTAGGCTTGGTGCACGTTCGTATACCAAAATCAGTTACCTTAAAATAAATTCAATTCTAAGTAAACCTACTTGAAAGACAGGAGCGACACTATCTCCAAAGATATTGACCACTTCAACATTAGACAGACTATCAATAAATCCCATTGTGAGACCCATTGCGGCCATAATAAAGACCAATTGCCAGATATTTTGGACCAGTGGAACCAAAAAAGACATCACTGGCATTGATAAACCGGTTAAAATAAGCAATACATTTTTCGATGGGGTAAAACTACAAAAATTAAATTGAAATTAATTTATCGATTAATTCTAAATAATTGAATAAGTATATAATAAGACAATCTATGAAATCTAGGGAGTTAAGTTTTTAAATATAATAACTCCCTAGATTTCATAGTTAATTAATTAATAATTAATCTATTCTATATATGAACTAATCATAACTATTATGGTTTTCTATTTTACAATTTTACAATTTGAAAAGAAAAATAACGAATTGACATATGTTTATTATTTTTATCAAATCCAATATTTTGTGGCTGAATTAATATAATACATTTTCCGTCGCTGAATTCCAATAATTTGAAAGTGAAATTCATTTTTATATTAAATAAATAAAATTATATTCTAAGGCAAAATTGTACATACCTTGTCTCGTCTTTACATGTTGTAACTCTGTAAATTACAGCAATAATATTTTAAATTATCTATAATTCAATAAATATTTAGTATATATGTCTATAGATATAAAATATTTGATTATTCTATTATCACACATAAGCAGTTCCAAACTATATAATTATAATATTAATGTAAATATCCAAACTCTAAATTATATAATAGTCGAGGACAAGGGTAACCCATAATATAGAGAAAGCAGTAATGAAAAAGATTTAATTTTTTTAATTAACTAATTTAAATAATAATTTTAAATATTAAATATGTTAGTCTTGCGTATATTATGAAAATATTCGATGTGTTATGATGCATTTGGGTGATTATACAATATGACATTATTTTTTGGAAATAATTCCACTATGAAAATTTTTGTGATCAATATATGCAAATTAAGGAAAAAACTTTTAATTTATTTCACTTTTCTTATTTTTACAAGATGCTTGAGTGAAAATCCAAACTATTTAAATATCCTTAAAATTCCGTGAAATTACTCTATCATCTATTGACTAACTTTAGTATTTCAGCTGAATAAATTTAGACCAAAGATGAATTTAAGGATATTTTAATCGTTTGGATGTTTGCTAAAGCATCTTGTAAAAATGTTGAATTACGTTTTTTTTTAAAAATTTTAATTTGAATATAATAATTTTTAAATTGTCATTATTCCAAATATCAATTGCTTTAATTTCTACTAGTAGATAATTAAATGCATATATACCATATTATATAATATCCACATTTGATTCGTATTTTTTCATATCTCAAGATTTAATGATAAAATTAATGCATTAATCGTTATTGTAGCAGATATATGCTCTGAATTAATCATGTTTCTATAACTGACACAATTATAACTATATAAAACTAAAACGTACTAAACATTCATAGCGATTTCAACTTACAGTCGATGGAGTGCGCTCATCATAAAAGCTCCAATAACAGTACACCCAAGTTGAGTGAATATAACCCAGATCATCAATGGGTCATTATTTTCCTCACCGATTTTCTTCAGTAGATGCGGCAAACAGATACCTAAGATGGCAATGGACATTCCGAATACGCCATAGTATATACACAATGTAATAGTTTCCAGTTTGTTTTCATTAAATCGTTCTTTAAAATCTGCCAGAGGTAGTCGTGGGCGATGTTCCATGTTCTGAGGTGATATGTATACAATACAAAATTATAGAGGAAGTATTTAACAGACGTTATCATTTTGTATAAGAAGCAAATAAAAATCTGCACATTTTTTGAAACAACAAAAAATACGGTTATTTTATTTCAGTTATGCAAAATATTGTATTTAACCTATATTTTTCATGTACCTATGTTACACACTCCGCCAAATCTAAATATACTAAAAGTACATTAATATTGTGTAGTTAGTTATTATATGTAGTTAAATATGTTTGTATCTAAATAGTAATTATATTTGTAATTATTTTAAAGTAAAAATAAGTTCAAAGAAAAAATAATAATAGCACACAATTGATTATATTTAAGAAAATTATATTGGTATTATTTATTTATTTATAATATTTCGATAATATTTATTTGATCCTTACAATCGTAAAAATCAATATTTCAATAGTTAAATAAAAAATGAGTACCTATGTACTTTCTCAGCTTATAAATTGTATATCTGTTTTTTTAAACGAAATTAATATTATATATTGACAGATCAGTAAAAAATTTCCTTTTTAATAAAATAACAAAATAGAAAAATTATTGAGAAAGTTAATCCTGAGAGGGTGTTGTAATGAACAATCTCGAATGAACAAATCGATTTCATCTGTCTTCAAAGAACTTAGAGCGCTTACAAATATTTTTCATTTATATACTTCAATAATGTTACATTAAATTTTATTTTCAATTATTGATTAAATATTATCTGCGACTGTGTTATAAGTGCGTAATTTCATTTTTAGCCTGTATTGACATGTAATTTTATAGAGAATCTTCGGAGAAATATTATGAAAGGTGTAGGTATTCACAAAATATTTTAATAACGCAGTGCGGTGGCCCAATTAATCGGTTTCTTATCGACGGAGATAATTTCTTATCATCAATGAAATTTGTTTGAAGTTGATAGCATTATGATATTCACACTTCTATAAAACACTGTATATTACTTCATTATTAATATATTTATGATATTAGAATAATAACTGATTAGAATCTATATAAAGATATATTTAAGAATTTTTTACGGATCAGCATATAATATAATACTGCATAAAATAGTGAATAAACTATAGTGTGCATGAAACACTGTAATCCCAAAGATAGTTTTTATCAGAGGGACTCTAAACAGTTATTACATCTTCGTCAAAAAGTTTAAAAATGGATCCTAACTTTTTTTAATGTGTTGGTGTAATATTAAAATTAAAGTAGATTTTAATCGCTAGAAATGAATAGCTTTAAAATGTATTTGAAACTAAAGATTTGGATATAAAGATCGCAGCAAAATTTCAGTTGACTAACAAATAAGAAACAACTAATTTAGCTAAAATGGAATCGCGACTAAAAGCATTAATCGTAATCTAATATTTAACTAAATATGTAACCATAAAATATCTATTTCACTATATTTAACTGAATCATTTATAGAGATTTGTAAAAAAAAATTGAGCTAATCAATTCAGAGAGAGGGGGGGTGGCTACTAAATTGAAGGGTGTTTTCCCATTTCGCTAAATATAAAGGAATACTATGTATACACTTATATCAATACTTAAAACATATCTATACAAAATACAATTCAGGCAATATAAATATAAAATCAGTTTGATAATGTTCAAAAGTTAACTGTCATGGTTCCTCCAACAGCTCTGCGTATTGGTATGGTGTGATGTCATGATCCAGAAGTCCTTGTTTCAATCGGACAAGCGTTGACGTGTTGTCAACTTGTATTTGCGTCGTAGAGTATAGGAGGCTATTCGCCGGCTCGTATAGTAGACGAAAAAGGTGTTCGGTTTCCGATTGTTGGATATCCGAAAACTTAACAGTTCTAAATAAATTCGTGTGTGGACGGTTCAGCTCCTTCTTCAGTTTACAATGCCACAACTCAAGATGAATAGTAGTACGAATACCATCCATAGTGGCAACATGGGATCCCCCCAGGTAACTGACATGTATTCCAACTGTCGTAGTAACGGCACTTTTAAAGTCCATAAAAAAGTTGCTGGTTGAAAGTTCAAAGTCTTCAGAATATTGAACATCCTAGTGTAAGTGGGAATATGATTTGAAGGTAGAACACATAGCCACATTGAAAACAAAAACATAACATGGTGGGAATAGATACATTTTAGGCGATATTTGAAATATTCCATCCATAAAGACTATTTCAAAAAGGGCACATTTTGATTTCCGAAATTAGTAGAATGTTTCAATCATTGACATCACCAAAATATCAATAAGTCTTTATTCTAAACATGTCAAATAAAACATAATGAAATGGCTCACTCAATATAGTATATATACGTAGGGCATACATTTATAAAGAGCATACATTTAGTTAGGGCACCTGTATAAGGTATATCCATGGAAAGGACCCCAATAAAAGGCAAGGGGGGCTATAATCCTAACCATAGGTAGCTACGCCCTATATATAATGTAAGCAGCTTTGATACCTTTAACAATAATATTATATTACGCGATTTACGAATCCTGAACATATATTTTCTATTATTTTTTATATTTGAAACATTTTTGAAATAAGTAAATATTGAACGTTTATTGAATAATTAAAGAGAATTCTTCCGTTGACCGATAACAAGACTGTGGGTAGTTTTTCATTGAATGAACTTTTTCATTGAGACTGATTGAATAAATTATAAAAATGAAATTTTGTTAATATTTGAACTTCAATTACTTTATATTTCAGTTTACCTAAATATTTTGAAACAAATACTCTATTATGTTTGAATCAACAATAACGTACTTAATACAATACAAACTTTATTTTATAAATGATAATGACTATATTTTTTGTTATATGAAGTTTTTTTGTTAACGTGGATTTACTAATGCTTTAATAGTTAAATATAATTTACTATTGTACATCTGTTTAATAGAAATACCTTTTCGTGAAGATGAATTTATTATTTACAAAATTTTGTAAAAACAAAATCACAAATTATTCAAAAGATCGTATGATTTTATTCAAAGATAATCTTTGAATAGGCTTTTCCCTCAAATAAAAATAACTACATTATAAAAAAGTATAAATGAGTAGGAGGTGCACTTACAGTCAAATAGACAAAAGGGCAGGTATTACCAATTAATATTATTAACTAAAGTAAAATAGAGCAATCCAACATTATATAAAAAGAAAAAGTAACAATTCTTAAAGAAAAAGTTGTCTGCCTAAATTTTCCATTGGTCAATTTAATACAAAAATAAATAGAGACAATTTATATGCGTAGTTAAATCTCGTATATTAAAAGTTCCCTTTCTGAAATTTTAGAATTGTAAAATATGGTATATGCGAAACTTTATTGAGCTTAAATTAAATATTGAAAGTACAGAAGGTTTGCTGCTGTTTGATAATTTATCAATAATAGTAAATAATAACATAGCTTTTTAACCATGAAGAAAAGACATACATAATTATGTAAAATGAAAACAAATGTTTTATATTTAACAGCAAAACAAATAAGAAAAATTATAAATTTTTATTTGTAAGCAAATCTTAAACAAAATCAAAGTGCTAATCACTCAACCATGAAGCTTCAGTAAAATATACCTTTTATTATAATGTGCAAACTTTAATGCGTAATAATTGTGTTAACAAATTGTTAATCAAATTTTAGCTATACAACACAATTTATATATGTTATAATTTTAATATTTTATCCACATTGACAACAAATAAATAAACACAAATTCCAGTCCTCCTAATCCAAATATTTCGAAACATGATTTTTATTTTCTAAATCTTTTCGGAGTTAAACAACATATAACACTTTAGCGAGTAGTAATGGGTTTATAACGAGCAACTAATTATTACATAGAAACAATGGAAAAACGTTGTCGATAAAAGTGTGTAGGCATTGGACAAAACAACTGATAAACACAAAAGTAGTATATACACCTTTTGTATAACATGTTTATCGATAAAAATGCTCAAGAGAAGAGAAACAGATCTCTCTATAAAAATTGTGCATCACCATTTACAAGATGCATTCAGAACTCTTTTGCTTCGAGTGACCGGCCACTAAACTCGTGCAGTAGAGTGGAGAGGAGTATACAGTAAATGTTGAAGAGAAGAAACATGAAACATTCCCCGATTCTAAGAATTGAGAATATTAAGTTCCTCCTGCTCCCGCGTCTCGGAAACGCTGGTCAGGAGCTGTGTAAGGAAGCGATTGAAGTCTTCACGAAGGGTGTCCCCAGCTTCGGGAATGTTCGAGTGAAGATTTCTGATCTTATCAAATAGTGCAGCTGAAGAAGAATGGCCCAAAAGTACAAAGGGGACAAATCAATATCAAATCAGACACCACTTTTTCTTTGAGGAAAATTGTACTATTACTACTACTTCTACTAAGTGCAATCAATGTTGCATGAAATTATGGAAAGTGGGGTGGAAGTAGTACATATATAAGGAATAAATGAAATCAAATTGATCCCAACGCGCGCTATTAAGTATATGATATTATTCGTAACCCCTCGGAACGGGTCTTGCTTGTATAACTAAAAAGATTAGCAAATATTGACTATAAATGTGACATTACCAGTAATGAGTAAATAATATGAGAATTAACATATTTCCGGTTAATGAGAATATACTGGTACCAATAGAAAAATCGATTATCCTGGTTTTACTTGATCGGCATCAAATTACAAAAAGGAAAATAATAAATTTAAACTGCGTAATTTTGATATTGAATCTATTCTCCTAACTAGGATTATTCGTAGTGAGTTAATAATAATAAATTCGTTTAAAATGTGATTTTCAATTTAATTTCTTTAAATATTTATCGATTTTATTAAAATGTTTACTTTAATTTTCAAAAGAGTGGAATATTTTGTTCATACTTTTAGTTATGCATGAAATCAATATCAAAAAATCATTAACTTTCATAATCATTATTAAAACTCAAAGCGTTAAAATAAGGATACCAAAATTAAAATAAACGGTAATGAATACAATAACATTCTAAAACATGAAAAAGTGAATGAATTCGTGGACATCATAACTGAAATATCTATCCTAAATAGACTTAGAAAAAATGTGCAAATTGTAAAACAGGCAAAACTTAAAACTTCGTATATACGAGAGTATATTCACGAAAGTTTTTTTAAGTACAGTATTAAAAGTGAAACATGTTTAGTTATCAAACATTATCTTTAACAGTTATATTTTAGTGTCACGATCAATTGAATTATTTGCACTTTAATCTGTTGCATATTCAAAAGGGATAAACATATTGTAGGGTTAATATTCTGCATGGAATAAATAAAAAATGATTACGTAAAATTTAATTGAATATATCTCAAAAATTGTTATAATATTACTCCCTCTCCAAACTAAAATAACAAAACAACAAATCTATAACGAATATAAATGACCAAGCACAAAATTATTACGAAAAATTATACACTACTGTCAAATTAAACAGTAGTAGTAAAATGAAATGAATAAACTATATTAAAAAGTAAATGTAATATTGAAATGTAAAGTTTAAAAAAGGTAAAATAAAGCAAATCTAAAAGATAATTCTTACGTAGTTGAACTATATCTCTATCAGCAGTACTTGGTTTCTTGTGGGAAATCAGGCAGCACTGATGATCTTTCAGTCCTTGGTTTATTACAAAATGAGTGTATCTAAAATAAAAGAAGAAAACTTTAACATAAAACAAATGAATAATCAATTAAACTATAAATAAAAAAATAAAAATTTAATTACTTACAAGTTCTCAAGTTCCTTTTCATGAAACGATTGATCCTGATTGTAAACCATGACAACCCCATTTGTTTCTTTGACGATTGCTGGCCAACAACTTTCAAACCTTTAATTATAAATTGATGAAATGCATCAACAACTTAGAATATCAGCATTGATTAACTAAACAAAAATTAAAAGATTGTTTTTTTACCAAAGGATCAGCAACAATCTTATTAATTTTTACTAAAAAGATGTATTTTTAACGAGTCTTATAAAATATTTTTACTTAAAATTATGTGAATCTTGATATAATAGTATTGTAAAAAACATAATTAGTGGTCATATGATGATATAAGTTCCACAACATTTTTCTACATAAATCAGAGTTAGTCACTATTTATGAAATTTATTATCTGAAGATACACAATTAAAAATGAAAGCAATTTACTTAGGATCACCACTGACATCCCAGATTTCAATTTCAACTTTAACCTTTTTTCCTTTTGCCATCAGTTCAGCTTCATACTCCACAATTCTATAAAGAAACATAACAAATAGAAAACAAATATATAGGGTGACGCAGAGGATGAGAAGACAGTCCTACAATGTCAAATATGGATTACAAAATCTTAAATTTTAAATAAGAAGTACTTTGTAAGAGCAATTCTTAATATATATATTACTGATACTTATTAAGATGCTTCTGTTTATAAATCATTTATTGATATTATTTTGATATTTTCAAAAAATGAGTAAACATTGTATATGTAATAAACAGATGACAAATCATGTTCTTACCTAACACCCTGTGTAGGCCGATAATCACCAGCCATTTGATCAATTGATTCAGATAGAAAATTGGACATATATGATTTCCCACACTGAAAGAAATGTAAATTGAAGAAAAATAAATTAAATACTCATGAGAATTGTTAAAATTGTTATATTATATATACATATCCTTAACTCTTAAATTATGGTAAAAAATCACATTATTTATAGCTGGGGTATATTATACCCCACATTCATTTGCAAGTATTTTATATAATTGTAGCACAATTATAATGAATTGTATAATGACAATTGATTATAAAAAATAATATCTATGCATAAATTGAAATTTCCCAAATCAATACAATTTCTAAGAAATGAGAAAGTGCATATAAAACTATTTTTATCTGACACTGAATATACCCCCCCATAAAAAAAATTTATTTTTGTATGTCCTATTTATATATAAAATTTGAGCAGCATAAATACAGTTATAAGAGTCAATGGTAGGAGAAAAGTCATATGTTGCCTGATAGCTGTGTGGTAGCTCAAGAAAGCGTAATGTGATGTAAAATACACCCCACTCAAAATATGTTTATCTATTATATTGAAAATTTTTATTTTAAGTAAGGGATAATGCATAATACATATTTAAAGGAGTCAAATATATTATATTATGAATTATTTACTAATTAAAATATAAATACAATTACTAAAAAATAGAACAAAATGAAAATATAAAAAAATATATTATGAAATAAAATATGAAATCAATAGAAATATAGAAAGTTTGTTTTATATTACACAATCATTAGGTAAATAGTAATAAAAAGTAATAAAAAGTTATCCTACACATTATGCATAATCATAATATTATATAAAATAGTCAGAATTACACTCTATTTTTAATGAGAAGAGATGTTGAATTATTTTTAAAAAGTAATTTTATTCTATATTGTAAAAAAATATTTTTGAAAAATATGGAACAGTAGGATCTGCCTATATCAAACACTTGTCTATATCAAGGTTTTTCAAAAGTCCTGAATTTTTTCCTTATCTTTTATAATTTATTTGAGTTTGTCTATATCAAATTCGTCTATATCTAGAATTCACCTATAACAAAGTTTTGTATCGATCAAGAACAGTCAAGCAAATAATTGCGATAAGAATATTAATGTAAGAAATTAACTAAGAGGAAAGAAGTACAGTGCTGTATGACATTGATCATTGTAAAGCTTATTTATCAACAGCATGTCAAAATGAAAGAATTGTTATTTCAAAAATGGTGTATCAAAAACGGACATTTCTAAACAGAAGAATGTACCACTCCCTATGCTCCTAGTTTATTGTAAAAGGGCAGATGATTTAATTTAGAAAAATGAAAGTGGAATTCAACTGACCAATACTAAAAGAATTAAAGTGCACAATTTCAAGGAAATTGATAGACCATTGCTGAATTTCTTTTGTTTGGCCCATGATAAGAAGATAAAATGCTCTTGAAGAAGGCTATACAATTCACTAGTACACTTAACTATGCTGACAATAATCAACTGGATATCAACTGGATAAATCCTAGTTAAATCCTTATATGAGTGTTGTTCCTACATATTTTTGCATGAACAATTGATTTTTCTCATTAATAAAGTGAAGTTTGCCTATATTGAATATTTGTCTATATCAAGCTTTTTTCCTGGACCTTCAGACTTTGATATAAGTGAATCCTACTGTATATGACAATCAGAGTCTTTTGATACTAAAAATAGAATCATGTGCTGGGTTTGTGACATTGTGATGCCCATTAGAAAAATGTTAAAATTATAAAAATTTACATTATATGCATACATAAATGTATTGAGATTTTCATAACAAACTTAAATATAATGTAATAAAAATGTACATTTTAAGCAAATATGATAAATGTTTAATATTCTCAATTACAAATAGACAGCATGTCAATAATAATAATATACTATATCTCTATTTTAGTATCAATTGTATAAAATTAAAATTTAAAAAATATTTATTAACATTTTACAACTAAATATGTAAAAATACAGTTTAAAAAAATAAAAGTATTGGAAAATAAATATAAAATAATAATACAGTATAATAGGAAGATAGTACATAGCTATATCATGATATGAAATTATAACTTTGGAGGTGAAAGTATGTAAAAATTAATTTAATTAACTAAGTATAAATATAAAACCTAAAAGTTAATATAAAAATATTTTTAAAAAATATTACATTTTTTGAAAATAATTTTAAGTGGAAAGTCTTAAGTTTTCAGTGATACTGTTTTGGTTTTTTATTACAAAAAACATAATAAACAAATTAAATGTCAATAATTACTTTTTTTAAATATATTTATATATTTATTAAATACATATATACACATATATATGATTAATTTATGGAAAATATTCAACAATAATTAGTCTTTTCCAATGTATTTGTATGTAATTAGGTAATTATATGTATAACAATTTTATGTTTATGAGGGTGTTAATATTTAATACAAGAACAAACACATTTGTTAGTTTGCATATATTTATTGAAATGACACAATTTTATATTCACAGAACAATAGTATAATTATGTATTTATTTAGTAAATGTATTTTACATAAGCATTTCAATTTCAATTAAACATATTTACTGTGTTATTTTTATATACATGTTTATAATTAATTTATGGAGAATATTTAACAATAATTAGTCCTTTCCAATGTATTTTTATGTAATTTGGTAATTTTATGTATAAAAATTATGTTTATGAGTGTGTTAATATTTAATACAAGAACAAAAAAAATTGTTAGTTGGCATATATTTATTGAAATGATGCAATTTTATATTCACAGAATAATAATTAATTATGTATTTATTTAGTAAATTTATTTTACATAAGTGTTTTAATTTCAATTAAACTTATTTACCACACTTTATAGTATACAAATTATAGTTTCTTTTCATAATATAAAAAATTGGATTTTAAACAATCTAAATACAAATTGGATGACATCTACTAAATATTTTAATTACTTTGTCAACTGCTCTAATATGTTAATACTGTTATTATTGACACTACACAATATAGGTTTCTCATTTTAAATAATTCCATATGAATTGGAAATACTTAAAATAATATATATATATATATCTATATATCTATATTTCTATGTTATATTTTGTTTTAATATAGTATTTTCATTTAAATAATATTGATTATTGAAATTATTGGTTATGTCCAAGATTCACATGTTAAATTTTTTGGATTTTTTTGACTATAATATTGGATAATAAAATTGATACAAAGCTTTAAACCAACTTATTTCAAGACCCAAGACCTAGCCAGGTCTACCACACCTTAAAAGACTATGATTTTGCACTATTCAGACATGCAATAAATTTTAATTAAACACAAACACTGTGTTTAAGGTGTGGGAGCCCGGGTCTTGGGTTTAGAAATAAGTTGGTTTAAAGCTTTGTATCAATTTTATTATCCAATGTTATAGTAAAAAAAAAAAAATTTAAATAAATATTTATATAAATCGTTAAAAAATACCAAAATATAATTTAACATGGGAATCTTGGACATAACCAAATTATTTTGCTTGCGAATAGCCTATATTTTATTATATTCTGTATTTGAATATTACCTTCCTAAAAATAAATAAAATATAAAAGCATTCAGTACATAAAATAATCTTTATTAATATGGTGTACTGCTGCTAAAATAATTTTTTTTAAATGAAAAAATAACAATAAGTTGAAAACCTTTGGTGTCATATAACTGATACCACTTTCCCCTGTGGTGTAAAGATTACTTTATAAAAATAAAAAAGCATGCTATTACTGATGTAGCTAAATTGTTACTAGATAAACTAATCAATATACATATTCTCTTACATTTGTAGGTCCAACAAAAAGAAGCTTTAAATGATTCATTGTTATAAGTTATTTCAGAGAGTTTACATAAAATTATTTTAAATTCTGCGCGTAAACAAATAATATAGATTATAAATTTTATTCAGACAATTTTTTTAGTACCTAAATATTAAAAAAAATAAAAATTATATTATATTAGAAAAATTATTTTTTTGTGTTTAAACCATTACAGCATAGCAACCGTGAAGCGCATATTTTTAAATTATAAGCAATTATATTATTATTTACGTATTTGTTATTTGTTATTTGGACATTAAGGTAATCAAATATAAATATGTATATTTATAATATTTAAAAATTTACTATAATAAAAGTGTTGTTTAAAAAATTAATTATAATAAATACAAACAAGTGTTTGTATGAAAAATCTGTAGCATTATGATATCATTTTAAATGAATAATGTTTTCCAAATTGTTAAAAGTCAGCCGAAATGCAGCATTTATTTGCCTTAGGGGATGGGTGTTATTAAAATTGTTGTGGCCCCAATAATCTGGGTAAGGGGTTAGGGTGGCAAAGCCCCACAATTTTTTGACATTAAGATTCATTTATTAAAGCAATTTTACAACATGAAATCAAGAAGATATGCTTCCAATTATTAAATGAATTACATAGCTAAGAAAATTATCAATAATAAAGCCCCCATTTCTTTTAAGAATCTGTTGTGTTATATGTAGGTAATTATTTCAAGTTAATTTCAACATTCTTATTACAATAGATATAATATATTAGTATAAAGTCTGATTATATAATTGACTGTTAAATATTGTTTTATAAAGTTTATATAGTCTTATATTCTATACATTAGAAAAACGATTGCTTTATTTATGAAAAGCATTTGATTTAACCAACAGAGCTACAATCAAAAGGAAGGATCATGACTCCTCCACTACCATGAATCCACTACTAAGGATAGTATATTAACCATATTAATTTTAT
Source organism: Vannuccia rotundouncinata (assembly GCA_034780395.1). Classification (NCBI taxonomy): domain Eukaryota; kingdom Metazoa; phylum Platyhelminthes; order Proseriata; family Coelogynoporidae; genus Vannuccia; species Vannuccia rotundouncinata. The sequence goes on from JAUZNC010019558.1 coordinate 50,690, forward strand.
AATTAAATATATATTCCAATATTTAAAATGCTTTTACAGTATAATTTATTTATTACTATCTTGCTTACTTGATTATAACTTAATTATAAATGCAAAAATAATATGTCAATTATATATATAAAGATAACAACTATATAATTAAAGTGTCATAATAAAAACCACTATGGTTATAATGAGTAGATTTTAGAGCCCATTTTATAATTTATTTACTTTTTTAATAAGTATATGCTATATTTTACATAATTATAATTTTTTTAAATTATATAATTATGATGAATCAGGAGTCAGGAATATGTAATTGTATGTTTTTTCCATTGCAAGACAAGATTTTAGAGAAGTCCTATCTATTTATAAATAAAAATTAGCTCTGCATGTATAACATCTTGGCAATAGATTGCCATTCAAAAAATGTCTACGTAATTATAAAAGTGGTTAGCTGACTGAATATTTGGTCATTTTATTTTAGTGGATATCTGACCAAATACTGAAACACTCAATTATATTAATAAATTTCAGATTTATATTTTTTTGTGATGAAATATATATTTTAATGCAATACATGTAATATATATTTAATGTTAATAATGTAGTATAATTATTTTAACTATCCCACATGTAATTGATTTATTTCAATCTAGGGCTATTTCATTAATTTTTAATTAACAAACATATTTATATGTTGATTATTTACAGAATTATTATAATTTTATTAGCAGTAAATAATATTATAACATATTATATTTTGTCATATATATGATTAAAAAAGAGAAAACTGTATATGCAGGTGAATAGCTACTAAAGTAAAACATATGAATATTCAGCCATATATAATAGTTTTAGTATGCAGTATTGTATCAATATTCATATTGTCAGTTTAAATAAATCCGTATTACAAGAAATAGTCCTCCACATATTTGATAAGAAATATTAATAATAATGAGTAGGTTTTATCAGTTCCTCCAATCTTGTCAAAACTGGATTATACTATATTTTAATTAAAAAATTCTTTTAACCCTATTCCTCCTACCAGACACAGTATTTGTTTTACCACAAAAGTTTATTAACTTTATAAAAATAGACTTATTTGATCTAGATTTGCCAATTTTTCAAATAATGTAAAACAACATTTACTTTAATTTTTTTCTGCACTATTACAATATTATTATTTTTTTTTTATATATATATATACACACTTTAGCTGTGAAATACCCCACTTTTGCAAAACTGTGACACATTTTAGTATATTTATAAATCAAAATCTTAATAAAATGGAAATAAATAAATAATTATTATGTACATAAAATGAAGATATATATCAGTAGTTATATATATGTATATAAGGGTAATAAACCTGTGATACTGAATGAACATTATATCCATAATACAAATATACTAATTATAAAACTTGTGTAATATGATTTGGAAATTATAATGATGTAAATGATATGTCAATTAGTTTCATTCATAAAATTTTAATTCCTCAAGATATAATATATATAAGTATGGCAAAAATACCATGATATAATATTACAAAAAGCCTGTTAAGCATTGGGTTAAACAAAACACATTAGAAAAAGTATATTCCTTATCCTAATAATTAAAAAGAATTTTACAAACAATCCTTTCTTTAATAATGTATATAAGAAATCAACCAACAAAAAACTATTTAATCATTTAGTTTTATAAAAGGGTTGTCATATTATATAAATAAAAATATTACTAGCAACAAAACAATTACATTGTCTTAGTATACATAGTTTAACACTTGAAATATTTTTATATATATTTCAAAAGATATGAGTGAAAAAAGAAATGCTTTTATTTCAGAAAATGAAATGTTTTATTTCATACTTTCAACAAATTATTTATTTACCAATATTTCATAGACTTCTAATATTTGCTCCTTTTCTGACATATCTATATTTAAGCTGGAGAGAGAGATAGATAAATTTAATATGGAATTCTGTGAAAAGGTTACTTTTATCAATAAAAATTTAACCCATTATTTAAAAAAACATGTTTTACATAGTACATTTAAAAAGTATTTAAAAATATGCAAAAATAAAAATATTATTTAGATCATTTATTTATGTAAATAATTGTGGCCAATAAATACAATTACATTTTCCTAATCAGTGTTCTAGAAAGTCATTTATAATACAAGTATATGTAAACTGTATCCATCATTCTAAAGACATTAATTTATAAAAAATTATTTGGGGTTATCCATAGTTTATTGTCAGAAAAGTAGTCCTAGGACCCCTTTGTAAATAACATAACCCACCCCTCAGATATCCTAGCTGCCCTGGCTGACCAACATCTTTAAATAATTTACTGTTATTTATTTTTAAAAGCTCACACAATTTTCTGCATCTAACACTGTCATGTTATATTTGTCCATTTTAAAATATTGATATCTAACCTTTTGAATTTAGAAGCACTATAGAATTCTGAAAGAGAGTCATGAGTGACTCTGAACCAGAGAAATTTGATGAGGAAAAGTTGTCAGAGGAGAAAAAAGAGGAAGAACTAGGGGAAGAGGACATTTCTGTTGAAAATGGTTCTCCAGCAAGACGCGCCGATTACTTCCTCACAGAAGACACTGATGATGAAGATGATATATCTGTACTTGATTCGGATCCAGATTATGAACCTGCTCTTTCAGCTATGCCACCATCCCGGGCAGTTGACCCCGAAGTACAGGTGGAGGTGAGCAATAGTCCAGCTTTTCAATGTCTAGAGGAACTCTTTAATCAGGGAAAGTTGACTGGGACAGAGGTTGCACAGCTCAAGGCTCGTTATATGGCTCTATTCGATGGACTTATGAGGTAATATAAAATAACATTATAGTGTAATTAAAGACTCTTTTTAACTGTTTTTTTTATTTATAATTTCTACATTTTATAATGAATACCTCTTCTGAAAACGTTTCATTAATAGCTCTCGAGACAACGAGTTCAGTCTACTACAACAGTCGAAACGCTCCACTGTTGAGCTGGAGAGCCAGGCTGCACAATTGGCCCGATCTGATGACTTCCCAGACAACATCAACACAGAGGTTGGTCGGCAACGAGAGCAGCTCCTTAAAGCGAGTAACACCATCATGGCCACCGAAGAGCGCGGCGATGAACTTCTTTACAAGATCGAAACACTTAAGGAGGAGAAAAGACTTATGGAACGAGAGTATCAGCGCATGCCCAAACCACATGTGAGTTTAAGTTGGATACTCTGACGCATTGTCTGATTAGATATTTTATTTGAGTAGGTTTCTCTTAGGTATACGCTGGACTAATTTAAAATAATCATTGTTTTCGCAATGCAGGAGATCGAGAAGAAAAAGAAGGAGCTGGAAGCGACAAACGAAGAACTTCGTGTTGAAATGGATCGGTTGCAACGAGAGTCGAAAAAGATTAAGGAAACGTTGAAGACTACTGCTGAACAAGCCAAAGTTATAGAGGACAAATGCGACATCTCTAGGATTGAAATAGACAAACTTAAGGTATATTTTAACTTTAAGTATTTAATGCGAATTTTTAATAAATTCTATTCATGTATAAATTAAATTGAGCCTATTTCTATTTTAATTAATTAGTCATGTCCCTCTTTACTTCTTGTTTATTTCTCTTTTTTCTTCCTCGTCTACAGGCTGAACTTCTTTCCATCAATTCGGTCCCAACGCAGATTTCAAAAGAACGGGATCGTTTGAGAAAGAAGAAAATGTAATATATTCTTGTCTTACGAATTATTTAAAAAATCAATTGAATAGTCTATAAATTACTGTTTTTCATTTAAAATATTTTTTAGCGAAGTAGAAAAAGAACTGCAACAACTGATTCAGGATCACAGCGCTTTGAACGATTCTAATGAGAAAATGGAACGGCACAAAATGAGTTTGCAGTCAGAGTTAGCTGAAGTCAGAACGTAAGTTTTAATACTATAATCATGAATAATTGTGTTTTAAATTATATTTTTAGACACTTATTTTAGTTTCTCTACTAATTTAATTATTTTTTATAATCTTTTAATTTGTTTTAACTGTTACCATTTTAGTGAGTCTTTAAAAGAGCAAGAAGCATTCACAGAACTGCAACAAAATTTTGATGCTCTTACGAGAGAAATAGATCTACTTCGAGAGAAGGAAATGACCCTTGTATCAGATAAGTACGTCAACAAGCTAGTTCTTAGTTTTTCACCTCTTGAATTAAACTTGTTATGGTGTGAAGGGAAATAAGTAAGGTAAATTGTGGTAAAGTGGAGTAAACGAATTTATTGACACTTGATTCTTGGTGTTTAAGCGATGCGTCGTTAACAGCTTTCGATGGTGTCCTTCTATAGGGCAGCCCTGGAACTCAACTTCCGTCATCTGGCTTTGGAGAAGAGAAACGTTCACGAGACCCACAGTCGTCGTCTTCGGGAGAAGGACCGTGAGGTGCGCGGTCTGAAGAAGGCCCAATTACAGCTGCGTGTTGTGGAGGAGGGCATCTCTCTCGTGCAGACTATGAAGGACAAGACCCAGGCACACTACGACTCCGTGCCAAAGAGTGACCCCTCGTTGTTGGAGAGGAGAAAGAAGGTGCACTCGGAGGTGGAACAGATCAAACGTTCGTTGGAGCAGCAGGTATACATGCCATGGTTTCGTGGATTAAACAGAAAAGTTTGCCTCATAATATGAAACCAATAATTATTATATTGAAGACATTGACTTTAAGATACAAACTCGAAACCCTTTGCCTTTATAAGCCTTTAGAATTTAATACTTTTAATTTAATATACATTTTTCAACAAGCTGAAGTTTTAATTTAAACAACTCTCACTTTTGTTCATCCCAGAACTCTTTGTCAGCGGTGGAACATGTCAAGGTGATGCAGAGTGTTCAGGACGAGGAACGACTTCTTTATGAGCTCAGTGACCTTCGAATTGAGGTGGTAGAACTTACCCGATTGGCTGCCATCAAGGCCGACGAGCGTGAGCAAAAGGCACGGGACTTCATGCGAGCAGAACTGCGCTACCACCGTGCTGTAGAAGACTTTAAGTCGAAGCAGTTGCAAATACAAGACCATAAAAAGAAGTATCATGAAATGCAGGTCTGTTTAGGTTCTCTGTAATCTTTCTTTTTGTATTACTGTCTCGCTGCAAATTGCCATACCAATACCATGACAACAGACTCTTTATCACATTTTTTATCTATTTTATGTCCCTCTCTCTCTCTTGTAGATCAAACTGCGTGACTTCGCCAAGCTATACGACATTATCAAGACCGAGCGAAACAAGTACGTCAATCTCATCCAGACGACGACGCAGAAGGCCTCCGAGATGCGCGAGAAACTCCGAATTCTGCACAACGAGGTTGAGATTCTCCGCAGCAGCCTCCAGACCAAAGAGAAGCAGCTGAGCAAGTTGCGCATGAAACAGGCGAGTAGTGTAGTCATGCGTGACACCCTACGCCACGAACTGGGCAAGCAGCGCCACATGGTCAATGATCAGCGGGAGGTTCGGGAACAATACCGTCTGGACATGCAGCGAATGAACCAGATGGTTAACGGGGCGGAGGAGCACATGGTGCAGCTGAGAAAGGCCAGTGACCGTGCCGTGCAGCACCGCAATGATCGAGCTGTGCAGTTGATTGAGAGGAACGAAGAGGTGTATATACTCCAGGTATGACGTTATGTAAAGCATTTTACTCTATATTCATTCAAATAGGGTGTTTCGATTCAATAATTAATGAGAATTAACGTTTTAATAAACTTTCACTTGAACAGGAGAAGACTAAGATCCAGGAAACTATGATTCGAACTGGAGAGATTGAGATGCTGGCCCGCGAAGATGAAATTTGCTTCCTAAAACGTCACGTTCAAGAGATCAATCGAATTCTAGCGTTAATGAAAAAACAAATACCGAACAAGCGCGAATTGGAGTCGGAGTTGACGACTCTTCAGATACAGGTCGGTTATATTATTTTATTATGAATAGTAATATAATCCTAATTTAATGGTTGGAATTTATTTTACCGATTAATTATTATATATTTTGGAATGTATTACAATTATCTTAAATATAATAATATATTTCTTTTTTTAGAGTCACACAAATTCAATGATTTTATTAAATTGATTAATTTCTTGTTATTTTTTACAGCTGTCCTTCTGTCAGGACCGTATTCTTTCCATGGAGGAGTCCTCCGAAGACCCGGAAAATGAGGGCCGACTTCGACTGCTCCCCGGAAAGGATCTAACTCCTGTGGAGCTTGAGAAGAAGGTGGAACAATTGGAGGTGCGGTTGGCAAGCAAGGAAGAGCATCTTCTAGAAAAAGAGCTGCTCTTTGAGGCTGTGAGTCGATTAGTTGGTCAGGTGGAGCACAAGGCCATGTCGGGAAAGTGAGTTGATATTTTGGTTGTTGATTGTATTCGCATACTGATTGAAATTAAAACTATTGTCTTATAAAGTGTGAAAATTAATCCAAGAGGTAACCAATTCCCTTATCACAATTGTACCTAGGGAGGACACGCTCAAATTGTCCAAAGATGTCAACGGATTTAAATCACGGATGAGTAACGTCACCAAGAAGATGAAAGCAACCACCGCTGAACTCACCATGTACATGGCCGAGGCCCTCAAACTTCAACAGGTTGTTAGGGTGAGTCTAAACAACGAAAATATTTAACAGAATGTTCATTATATAAATATTAGAGCTATTATATTCTTTGTTTTGAAATACTTTATTGATTGCTATGTACTGTTATGATGTCAAATTTGTACGTATTTTGTAAATAATTTTATTTGAGAAGAATTAGTATTATAGTGAATTGTTGATAATTTAGCTGCTAATTTCTTTTCACCTAATACGTGAAAAAGATTGTTGTTCTGGTAAATTCTAGGATTAAAATATGATTTTGATTTTTTTCTCATTGTGATGTGAAGGAGAAAGAATTCGTGTTAGAACAGAGTTACAAACGGATGGAACGGGGTGAACCTCCAAGTATTGAGGTTGAGATGGATTGGTTACGACAGAGTGATTTGAAAGCTTTAAGACAGCGAGATGTGGATTTGGCAATGATGGTAAGTAATATAGATAATATAGATAATAATATTGTGCTCTTATCTAAAAAATAATATATAGCGTTTTTTTTATAGAATGGGAATCAAAAACATGTTGAATTGTACAAAAATAGAAAAGAAAAGTTACTTTTATAGAGCACAAAACTATACATAAATAATATGATGAATAGCAGTAATAATACAATTGCAATGTTAATACAATAATCCAAATTTGAATTGGTTTTCAGGACGGGTTAATACAAAATTTATTTGAGTAGTCCAGCCGATGAAAATATAAAATAAACAGCCGATTTAACTCTGCCTTCAGGAAAAGTTTATGGTGACGGGTAGAACAGTCTTTGAAAGCACTGTACTCGCAGTTCAAGTGTGCCGTTAGATAATAGATGTCATGAGTTGATGAGATATTCTGGGATGCTGTACAGTAGACTATAGACTCTATGGTTCCATAATAAAAAGTCTCATATAATCTGTCGTATATAAATAGTCTTACAATAAATGGTCGTATATAAATTGTAGGTATTATAAATAACTGTCATATAAATAGGATTATAAATAACCGTAATATAAATAGTCTTACAATAAATAGTCGTATATTATAAATAGACGTTTATCCTTTAAAAGTCCTTTATATGTATAATGTGGGTTCCCATAATTAAACACTATATTATATTCATAATTCGTAATATCTGCAGTTTGTAACTTCAACATAATTGATTAGCAAACAGCTCACAGGTATAATAATTGAACTACTGTAATGCACTAATCAAATTGAGAAGCTGCAATAAGATGAAATCATATATTCGTCAGTGTTCAAATAATATCTGCAATCTTTCTGAAGCATGTGTAATTCAAATTGCAACATGTATGATGTCATAATGTATCCTTGGGGACTTCTGTTATAATTAAACAGCATTCAAAATAAGTTAAATTAATCAGTGATCATTAAGCGAAGGCCGATTCTTATTTCCACGAATATAGTTTTCAGACCTTCCTAATCAAAATGAAAGTCTGTAAATCAAATTTATAATAATCAAAATTATTCTTTACAATTATAGTTAATCATATCAATAGATTGTCTTTAGTATTTTATAAGTGTCAACAACGTTAACTGTTTTAACCTCAAAGAACGCAGAAGAAGCAACTCAACTACAATTGGCACACGGTGGCACCACAACAGCTGAGCCCCGGCCCAACGCCTACATCCCAGATGACGACGCGGAACTACCAATTCCTCGTCCTTATGGGGGTCACGCACCATTCAGACCAACGGAACAGGGCAGTAATATTCGACACATTCGCAAACCAAAGCTTAAGCCAATCGAGATATAATGGATCCGGACAATTTCTTGCTGTATCATTCATTACTTCGCTACATTATTTTTTATTTGATTTCATAATTACACGACACAATTTCATCCTGATTATTCTTTATGTGATACTTTACCATCTTAAAATAGATTTGTTTTCGATTTATTTATGATGGTCATCTAATTTTGTAAACTTTCAGCAATTTTTTACTACAAATTGTGATTTTTCATTATAAATAAATTCTTCGTATTTTTTCTTTTCGCCGAACCTATTAAACCTACTATTTATACTGTTATAAATTTATTAATTCTTGTAATCCGTGTGTAATTACAAATCAATAAACACAATTACTTTACATTGAAATCTGCACAACTTATTATATACGCAATTGAATAATGCTGGAGGAGTAATTACTTTTATAGGATCATTGTTAGAAATGTTTGCAAAAATTGTTTCCATCTGTAATTGAAATAGATATTGTTCAATACTACTGTTTGTATTTATTCTTTATTTGCATATAAAGGATTTTCAAGATGGTTCAAGAGTGTCATGTATGGTGTCCATAATATAGACTATTTAAAGATCAAATATAAAGTGTCCTTGTTAAATTAAATCTAATTAAATTAAAACCAGCTCAAATGCAAAAAAAATAATTTTGCTAAATTATATCGAAATTTCATTAATCCTATTAATGTTATAGGTATATGTTTGCGAATGCCATGGTTTTCACATTGAACAATATATAGTGTATCCGGAATAAGTCAATAGCACATGTTCTTTCATTAATATATATATATATATATATATATATATATATATATATATATAATAGGTTTATTAATATACACGAAAAAGAATATATACAATCCATGCTTCATTCAATAACATGAGTATGTATATAGAGGCTCATCTATAATATTAATTTTTCTCTTGTTTGGTGACTTTTTGGCTGTCGAATATGGCTGCAATTATATACACACTCATATTACGTACTCTTCTCACATTCGGAATACCATATTGAGACCGCTAAAATTCTAAAGTACTGTTGAGTTCTATATTTGAATTCTAAATTATTATTATAATAGATGTAAATTTGAACTGTTGTTTCATATATAGAGATCAATTAAAATTTTATTCATGTATTTAGCAAAAAAAGGTCCAATACCATATTTATAGAATACAATTTAAACATACGTATATAACGGACATAAATAATCATAAGTAATCGTCAAAAATGTTCATTGCATGTAATTAAAATCTATTATTTTTTACCAATTCGTATGTTGTAATGATATACGTAATCTATACACTGTTATACATGAAGCTATGTAGATGTGTAAGTGAGTGTTGCTAATAAACAAATACCTATTATGTGAATATTTTTAAAATATATATTTTAATATTTGTTTTTTAGCCATACTCCCTTACACATTCAATTAGCCACACTCAATTTAACTTGACAATTTCAGCTCTGCTTAGGTTATAAAATGCAGTAAAAATGCTGAATGTTCTCGTCATAAAATTATTATAGATAATATAAAACCTACACAGCTGGAACGTAAAAAATGTTGTACATTGACATTTATTTATTCTGGTTTCATTTCAATTAAGTAATCAACATTCGATAACAATATCTCTATTAGACATCACCGCAATTCGACCAGGAGCCATATTTTCAAAGCTACTTTACACTTTTTCTTCGCTTATTATACTTAATTGATATTTTCAAAACCCTTCTTCACTGGAATTTCTCATTTAAAGTTAAGTGAACTATTATATACCTCCCTTAATCATTTTGATGTCCTTTTAAATCCATAAGTATATAATTTTTTGTTTAATATTTTTTTAAATGTACGATATCTACATTCAGTTTTCTATATACTTCACTAAAAATTATGTCATTTTATTTTAGTTAGATATATAATAATTGGTAACGGAAAATACTTCTAAAATGAGAACGAAATTACTGTAAGTGTAATATTTACTGAAAATAATAAAATGGATGTCGATACAAGAGTATATGAAAATAAAAATATACATGAATTCCCACAAATGTTCTAACAATGGCGTCTTTGCGCTCCATGCCTCTCTTATTCAGGACATAATTATCGTCACACATCTCATCGAAGTTTTGGGAATCTGTGGTGTTATCGATAGTTAAGCGATATCCAAACAAATTGAGTATACATGCATGCCTGTAATAACCTGTGAAGCCTTTGCTGGCACCACTCACAAACTTTTCAAACATTTCCATCGTTCCTTTAATACACTAACGCTCTACTGTCAAGCGCGATTAACCTCCGCATTATTAAAGCGAAGTTTTTACGAGGAAGGTGATTCTAATAAGGTGATGCAGCTTTCTGTTGAAAAGGCCCCTTCATAGGACGATTCTCCAATCGGAAATGAGCTCCGCAGTGACAAATCCGATCATGTTAAACATTACGGATTTCGTTATAAAAATCGTTGGTTGTAATAATTTTTTATCGAGTGTAGACCGCATCGAATCAATTCTTCGGAGTGCTTCAAAATAGCATCGGTTACTCGAGTGATAACATTACTCACAGTTGATTGTTTGATCTGCATGGCATCCCTTGGGAGGCAATTTCGAGTTGATCGGTTACAGACAATGCTGACCCGCGTTTTGTATTTCTTCTTTGGCCCTCTCCCAGATAATTTGACAGAATAGTAACTATCTCCGGTGTCAGTCAGAATGTTAATTATACAATTTTCCCGTGTCCACCGATTTACTGTAGGAGCATGCATTACAGGATAAACTCGCTCATTATAAGCGAAATTATACTGAACTTTTCTCAAAAGATTTAAACGATTTGTTATTGTTTTGAGAGGATATTTATAGGTATCGAGCTCTGGTACAATTGATTTGTATATTTTCGAATATTTGAAAGAACAGTCAGTAGGAGGCCGCATAATATTAGATTATGGAACTTATAAACCCATGTTGTGTGAATTAATTTTCTTTTTATTTACCCATTTCTATATTGTGTGCGTAAAGAGTGCATATAAATATTCGTTTTACATAAAATATTTTTCATATAAAAAATAAACCTGTTTTTCACATGAAAAATTTTAAATGATAAGATATTAAATATGATAGTTAAATGTGTTTGACTAACATATCCTATTCCTACATTGAAAAAGACAAGAACAGAGATAGTTAATTAGAAGTTTACATGCAATTTAAGCATATTTTCTTTCTATATTTAAGTGAAATTGTTCAAAAATACCAAAATTACTTAAATACATTAATTAAAGTAGAGTTTTGAAAATTTCATTTAAAAATCCTACTTCACTTACGCACTTACACTTAAGTGAAAAAGTTATTAAAATTCAACTTGAAAATCATTCTTCACTTTTGCTTACATTGTTTAAGGTAATGCTAACATTCTTTACTAGATAATAAAAAATCAAAATTAATTAAAAAAGGTAATCCTTAAAGGTAATACTTTATTCATAACTGAAATAATTTTAAAAACTTATATAGAAACTAATAAAGCAATTACTGTTTATAATTATTTTTTAAATAGAATATGTTTACGTAGGTTCCAAAAATTTATCCAACAGAGTTACAAGTACATATTATGGATAATAAATTACAAAGTTTGTACAATATTTACGAACTGAATAATACTTTTCTCTCCTTTCTCGTGCTTGTTGGGTGGGTTGGGCTGTGTGTCTCGCGTACCGTTAATGTTCTAGATTAATATGACTCCTCTTTTTCGTCATCAATGACAAAATCAGCTGACTTGTTGTAGCAGCTCTCTCCACGACAACCAAGGCATGCCATAACACAATTCAGTCCATTTTTGTACTGAGCACATGAGAACAAGTTCGTAGTGCATTGATTTTTTGTGGAAGTTTTACACTTGTAGAAAATGAATTTTAGAACATTCCGGGCGCCACACCCAAATCTGTCATGATTGGGTGCATTGTCTGGTTTTCTATATATTCCATCACGTTACTCAAACCCGCTCTAGCGATGAAGAGTATCCCTTCGGTAATGAAGATAGTGAAACCGAGCCATTATCTAACTGAAGAAATTTGAACTCATAAACAATATATTTGTTTATTTATTTATCCATAATTATTAATGAATCCGGCATCCCTTCTAAACTGATGCTGCTATCTAGAGGAAAAATAGTCGTCTACAGATTCTGTTAATACTATCAATATTCAAATAGAGTGTAATAATGTGTGCGGCGCTAGACGACCACAACCTTTTAAGTGACCTCTACTATAATACTCATCACTTTTTGGTTCATATGGAGGAGTCAAGCTGCTTATGACGGCGAGCAGTCTTCCGAGGATACGTGTACAAAATTGTCTAAAAAATCAGTGGACCTACTCCTTTACACAAACCAGCACAGTGGAAATTTCTTTTTCGAAAGAACATTGTGAGGAAAATGGATTCACAATCGCAGGCAGACCTTGAGGAAATGCAACTATTTTCCTGGGAGAACAATGGCTACCGGTATCTAATGGCTGTAATTGATATTCTTTCACGTTATACATGGGTAGTACCAATTAAACGGAAATCAGACGTTTCACTCCACGCGGCCTTTAAAACACTATTTCGTAAGATGACACATGGACGAGTGCCTCATCGTCTACAAACGGATCAGGGTCTTGAGTTTGAAAACCGACTTGTGCGCAATTATCTTAGAAAAAGTTTGGAATGGAACAGTTTAGTGTCAAAACAGAGTATAAAAAGAGGCGATTGTAGAACGATTGAATAGAACACTCAAATCACGTATGTGGACAGCTGATAATTAAGTGGCTTACACTTCTACCAAAACTACTTGTAAGACTCTTACATATATATACAAATGCATACTTCAATATGCCCAGTTCTATACATCATATGGTTGTTTTATTAATTAATATTTATTATTAATATAGTTTATGAGGTAAATAAAAGTAGTGTGCACCATGCATCATAAAGTTTGCCTCATCACTTAAAATATCATGGCGCGCGCGTTGGCCAGCTGTAATTAACTGATATAATATTAAAAATGTTAATTTTGATATATCTGGAGGTATTTGTAAATAAATGAACCATTATAGAAAGTTAAGTAATAATATTTAAAACAATTAATTTATGTCATCTATAAGAAAAAAATTTCTTAGACGTCGTTGGAAGTCTTCAATCTACGGCTATTAAATTTTAAAATAAGATTAGAATAAGATAAGACTATAATTATTAATAGTTATACAATAGTTATATCTCTGACTATTCATCCAATCAATTTGAAGTCAAATTTCTTTGGCTATGAATTTATCTCCAAACCATTTATTTTATAATTAAGATCTAATTTTATAGTTTATTAGTGCTATTACATTTATTTCCATACATTGACATATATAACAGAAAACTGTCCAGAGCGCATTTCATTAATATACGGTATTAGTTTCGTTTTAAAGAGGGAATTCAATCAAAAATATATATTTTTATAGGCTTTTGATCATTATATATATTTAATATTGATTGAATTCCCTCTATAAAAAACAAAACGCAACTAATATCGTATAATTTATTAATTTAAATGAAATTATAACTCCAATGAATTTGGTATTGACTATCGATATAGACATATTTCTCCGAGAAAGTTTATTACAATTGAATATAGATCAGCTTGCCGATCTAGATAAATATTATATAAGTCAATGGTTTCCATATAATAAAACTTTTTCAAAATTTAACGCACGTTTTGATTTTTAAATTATTTCGTATTATATATATCTCAAGGGATAACAGTTTTTTTTAAAAATAATCTAGTCTAAATATATAGTATATATTAAAAATGTATATATTAAATTAAAATATATTATTATTGCCATAATGTATAAATTTAGAATTCATTAATTTTAATATTTTTATTTAATAATAAACAATAATTATTTTTAAACATTTATCCCTGCATCACCTACTATTAATATATTATATTTATGAATGTCTCGAATAAAAAAACGAAAATCTGTATCCGAGATTGATACAAAGAATAATACTGTGAAGAAAGCAAAACTACTTAATGAACCCACTACTATTGCAAATAACAAAACAATTTTCTTAACTATTGAATGCTGGTAAGTTATTTATAGATATTATTCAGGCCCATAGGCCATGATTTTTTTCCATGGCATTATCATGAATGAGATTTTGGCCATTTGATATCTATTTATATATAAAAATGGGCTTGTCATGGACAAGATCCTAATTATAACAGCCATAGAAAAAAAATATTGACATAGTCCATATATGCATTATGCATTGCATGTAATTTACAAATTTATATGCTGGATTTGGTTTAGAAATCTTCACAGTGCCAGTTGAGCTATGATTAAGCTTTGTCTGCTGTTTCTCTAGTGAGGTTGGAGCATTTCTAGTGAGATAGTTTTTGCCAATTGTTGCATTTATGAGGTTTGATATTTTTTGCAATAGTTTGAGCATTTCATAACAATGTCTTCCAGTCCTTTTTTCTAATTTTCTCAAAATCTTCTAGATATCTTCCACCCACTGTCACTTCTAGCTGCTTGAATTAGAGCAGTGCTTAAAGGTATATGTGTTGTGCAAAGCCATTTTGGAAAAGGCTATTTCACTAGAAATTTCACTGCATTTGGATGCTGTTATTAAGGCAAACCTACGGTTTAGCATCCTTAAAAATTTTTTTGAATTGAATGTTATAGTTGATAATGTAAATAAGTTAAGAATTATGTTATAAATCAGCTTTATTTATAGACAAAAGTACATTAAATTTTTTTTTAATCAACCAACAAGTGCTATTCAATATATATATATAACATAATGTTATTGATATATATCGATTTTATTATCCAATATGAAATAGTTACTGACTGAAAGGTATGGTAGACCCGGCAAGGGGATTACAAATAAGATTGTTTAAAGCTTTGTATCGATTTTATGAATTTTATTGATTTTATTATCCAAATATTAATTTAATTTTTTAAATTTTTTTAACTTTGTACCACCTAAATCATGTTACCTTTCTTCATCAGCTTGACTGTATTTTTTGGCTTGTTTCTTAGGGTAGCCATGGTCAGGATCTCCAGCTCTTCTCTTTTCCCAAAGGTATCTGGACAGTCAAAGGTCACATATGGGCTGTGTTTTCATCTACTTCCTCAGAGAGGCAGCATATAGGGAATTGTTTTACAGCCTAATTCTTGTTCTGTAAGGGTTGTGTAGCAGGAAGTGGGCCACTCTGATTCCTCAGAGTTATATAGTTTCATTAATTTAAGGTTGCTTTTTTGTTCTTTAATCACTCCTCAGCTTCATCCTCTGGTGTTTAAACTTGAATTCTTCCCAGATTTTTTTATAGCCTTGGCACTTTTGAACAGGATATAGTTCAGGTTTAGGCTTCCTGATCCTGCAGTGAAATAAAGATAGTAGTCATAGGGCTGTACATACATTTTGTATTGTACATATTGTCAAATTTTGTTACATTTTGTATTGTACATATTGTCAATTTATTTATACCAAAAATTTTATTCAGGGCCCTAAGAATGACTCAAATGTTGAGGGGACAGAGTTTGAAAACTTGGCACCATATATTAAAATCAAAGCTGATTTTTAATGTACAAGGCATTATGGTGTTTGCTTTGCAATGAAAGAATTACTCATTTTTGTCTCATAGAACTAAACAATTTATGATACAGTTGGATACACAGAGTATGTAACACCAGCAGCCATATGCACAAACCTCCGTGAATATTAGTTGATCTCAGCTTATTTTTACGGAGTTGGGTGACAATTATTTGTGCTACTATGTTTAAATATAACAACTAACTTTTGGTATTCTCAAACGATTTAGACCTCAGTGAAATATTGACGTGGTGTTTTGCTTTTGATGGCAGAATAATTGAGTGCAAACACTAATAAATGCCCACATATTCCCATGACTCTGACCTCTATTAATAGGAGTAACAAAAGATTATATAGACTCTACTCTTTTCCTTTATTGTTCCTATATTGATTAAAAAATGCATAGGAGTATAATATCTCATCTATAATGAATTCACCTAAAATATCTGAAACAAAATATATCATAAATTTATCAAGTCACATATAACAAGGATGTTAGTTTAATTTAAAATATATATTCAAGCACTTATTCAATTTTGCACCAATTAAAATAGAGATTCACAGAACTCCATGAAAATTAGCTGGGTAACCTGTGCAAACAAAGTTAGGTAAAAATTCGCCTAATTTTCCACAAATATTCACCCAACTTGTTTTGAGAATTCCTTTTCTGAGGATTTATGCTGAACTTTGAGTTGCACAAGTAAAAACACTGTTTGCGGAGCTTTGTGCATATGGCTGCAGTTCAAACAAAAGAAATACAACCACTTACACATCTGGGATTGGACACCTATTATCCTCACTTTCATTTCAGTGTCATGAGTTGTTGAAATAGAAGCATCCCATGTGGTTTGGAGCTCTGTGTAGTTCTGCTCAATGGATTTGAATGTGTCATCTTTGATGGTCCATCATGTGGGACAGAGTACTCTTAGCCCAGGAGATGTGTTCAGAGAATGAGATTCTTCTTTAACTGGTTAATGCCCAGGCATAGAAAATCTTAAGCAAATAAGCTGATTTTTTCTTTATTATGTTATAATGATGCAATCAAGAAAATTCTGAAATATTAAATCAATGAACCTTTCAGTTGTGAAGATACAGTATGTCATCTAAATAGGACACTGGGCGTTAATGGAGACAAATAGATGTATATATTAGTATTTTATATATAGTGTAAATGTTTTAATACTTGTTTTGTATTTATTAATGATTAATATCATATTATTATAATTTGTAACAGACATAATTCCCTAGATAGATATTTATTCTACATTTCCTGTTATACAGCACTTAAATTGTTTCATAAATTCGAAATGCCTACTATTCCAAATGTCTTTTCCAAAAGGTAGTTTTACGTTTTTTATTTATTATAATTTTATTTTCATATTGTATACCTAACTACACATATGGTAATAATAAAGCATAAGTGTAACACTTGACTTTTAATTTTAAAATAATAAGTACATATTTCAAAGGTGGATTCCCTTCATAGGTATACTCAAAGTTTGAAAAGCATAAAATCGTATAGTCAATTATGGTAGTCTGCATAATATATGGCATTCAGAGTCATACAATATTAT